>MU968359.1:58927675-59209376 GCA_034641835.2 Pinus albicaulis | reverse complement strand
AGACTATGTCGAAAAGGGAGCTATCAAGCTTGAGTACATTTCCACAGATGAGCAGGTAGCGGACATGCTCACCAAAGCCTTACCACGGGGCAAGCATGCCTACTTCATAGACAAAATGGGAGTGGTGAAGAACACTTTCCTCGGTAAGAGGGAGTGTTAAAATTTGGGTACTAGAGGACAAGTGGTTCCCTAAGGCTTTGATCTTTGGCCTAGGGAAAAGTGTCCAAATTTATTTGTACTTTTCTCTTAAAATGACTTTATAAGTGGTAAAGTCAATCTAATTTTAAAGTGGCTTTATAAGTGGTAAAGTTACATTCTAATTTTAAAGTGACTTTATTAAAGTCAATGAAAAATTAGAGAGTGAAAAAGTGACTATGGAAATAAAAGGCTAAGTGGGTCTTTATTTAAGTGGGTGAGTTAAAAAATAGAGAGTGAGAATTAAATGCATATTTATTCTCATCCCTAGATCTAAATGAATCTCAGCCATTAGATCTTAGGGTTACCCAAAAGGTCATTTAGGGTAATAAGAGAGGAGAAGAAGAAAATAGCAATTCAGTGTTTCATGAACGAGAGAAGAGAGAGCAAGGAGAAAATTTCTGTTCAGTGAGAAGTTGAAGGAGAGCAACAAACTTTGGCACGCATCCCAAGGAGATATTTCAATAGTCTGTACAACATTTATTTGGCACGAATCCCAAGGCAGATTTCTTACAACAACATTTGACACGATTTTTGAGGGAAGGACAGCTAAAAAATCGAGGAGGAAGAAGAAAAGACTGAAGGCACAAATTCCGAGGCTGCTAGTCATGTTTTCCGAGGTAGCAGGGCACATATTTCGAGGATGAAGTATATCTGTACTTTTCCGTACAGTTCGTACATCTAAGTTTTGGGCACGATTTTCAAGGCTGACCGAACAACATTTAATGCTGTAAATTTCTGCTATAATTTTTTGTTTGTTGTTGGCATGTTTTTCGAGGCAGAGTTCAAGCACGGAAATCGAGATAAGTTGTAATTTGTGGTTGCTAGAATTTTTACTGTGTATTTCAGTTTCTCTGTAAAAGCATTTTCAGAAATAAAGAAAAACTCTCAAACTGGTTTTTCCCAAGAGTTGTAGGGGGTTTTTCCAGGGTCACATTGACCAAAAATCACTGTGTTATTTTCTGTGTGTCGCTGTCATATTTTCGCTGTGTTTTATTTCTGCATTTTTCAGCAGTTGTGAAATCTTCAAATTTGTGTTTTCAGAAATTTCTGTCATTTCCAGATTTTAGTATTATTATCATGTTTGGTTTTAAAACTATATGCATGGAGTGATAAGGGAAACTATAACGGAGTGGGGGTTGAAATTTCTAGAAATTTCTAATAAGGGGTTTTGGCATAGTTGAGAAGGATTCCAGAATAATTCAAAAAATCAGCAATGGCCTTCCTTGCTTTACTATGGACATTACTTTTCCAACTTATGCCATCCAAGCAAGGTTGGGAATCAATTCGTGCTTGGGTATCAAAAAAGAATTATATTGTCACCTCCGATGCTTAAATTTGTACAAATGGTGTTGAACATTTTGGTGAACTTTTTTGCAAAGACCAATGTCATCGTCAGAAATTTGGGCAAGGTGGTATATGAATCTAAAATGCTGCCACTAATTCATCTTTGCAAATTTTACATATAAGCTTAGTTGATCCCGGAATGTTTTCACAGTAAGCTCAAGTAAAGTCTTTCACCCTTGGCATTTTCATTGTTTTGGTTTAATGTTTCTCTGCTGTGCTGTTCAGGGTTTATTTCTTGGTGTTTAAACGTTAAAGTTTGCCATTCATCTTTACCCTGAACTTGTGATAAGTCATCGGATCTTTTGCAGTAAGGTAAAAACTGTAATAAGCTAACAACCTATAGGTTTTACAAGAACAACCGATAGGTCAAGGGAAGCGGTTGCTGTCTTCTTCAGTGAAGGCTGCCAAAACCACTAAAGAAAACAATAGCAAAAAAAAATAAATAACTTTAAAAACCATAAAAAACTCCTAAAAAATTCTAAACTATGTTGCTATATACCCTAAATAATAAACATGATGAAAACAGTCTCTAGGGGTACCTCCAATGTTGAGAAAGAAGCTAAAAGAGGCATGTAACAGTCACTAGTTCAGTAAAACCTCAAAAAAAACTTGCTGTTGTCAATGTCCTAAATGACCAGCCGCATCAGGGGATGATCAAGAGTGGTTGATGGGTGCCCCACATGGGTTGCTTTGGTGTTCTTTTGTGTTGTTCGTGACTTTCAATGAATCAGCAGAGAAGAATTCCCTAAAACAGGGCAAAAAACGACTGAATCCACAGTTTAAAGCTCTTTTATAAAGTTCCAGGCATGATCTGATTTGTACTTGCAACTCAAACTTGGCACGATTAGATCCATTTAATGACAACTGCAAACTATAACTGCTTTTTTGACTTAGGCAAGCTTCCTTTTCCTTGCATGAGTGAAATTTTCAGCCTTGGATTCAGTTGATCTTTGAGAAGAGTTTGGTTATTTGGTAAAATATGTGCTGGAAATAGTTGCTAATCATTGAACCATGTACTGTTTTGGGTTTTGGGCTTGGCTTCCGAATTTTTTCTTGCATAATTTACCATTGTATTGGTAAGCTGTGAGAATTTTGCAGATAACAGTTGATTAAATCCTGGTCTTGAACAATACTTCAGTGTTTTGTATCTTGTAGAATTTCTTTCCTGCAATGACGAAAATTATTGGCACTCTTGGACCACAGTCACGGTCTGTCGAGGTGATTGAGGGGTGCCTTAAGGCTGGGATGTCTGGTGAGTTTCGCTTGAAATATTGTTTTGGATTTGTGTCTGTTTTGCTATGCTAGAGTTGCTTATTGTTTTGTAGCTTTCTTAGTTCGGGTAGAATCACAGCAGATCTTAAGATGGATGGTTCATCTCCATGGTGCTTATGGGACCTGGCATGTGTTTGCTAAACAACATCTGTATAATGTTTGCATTTTTTTGGCAGTTGCTCGATTTGATTTCTCTGGGGGAGACAATGAATATCACCAAGAAACTCTTGAAAATCTGAAGATTGCTGCAAAGGGGGTTAATAAACTTTGTGCTGTAAGTTTAGTTTGTTCTTCTAACTGTTGTTCATTAGGACATATTAAATTGCTTCATTAACATAGTGAGAGTATTGACTGATAAACTGTGCTAGTTACTCACCATTCTGAAATGCATGGATATTGACATTTTGCATTTTCCCATGGATTTTAGGTTGCAATATGCAATTGATCTAAAAATATTTATTCAGTAAGTTGTCATTGTTTTTTTGAGCCACTATTTTTATAGGAAAAATCACAAAGAAGGGAATAATTGAAACCAATTTTTAGTGGAAGACTTTCAACTTTGCTGGTTCTGCTTTAGCTATAAAAGTTGCTTATTCACTGTTATACCGATTCAGGTTTTTCCTGCAGGAAATTATAATACATATCATCCAGATTGAGTACTGTATTTATTCATTCTTGTCTCTAGGAACACACTTGCTTCTTATTTTACCTTATGATTGCTTTTCTAAAATGAATATCCTCTCGTCTGTAATTGCGTTTTGTTATTTGTGCTTCGTAAATTCCAGTAGTACTTTAGTGCTTTCACACAATTTAATTGGAACTAATATTCATTATCTGTTGGTGTGTTCATTAGTTTTCTTATCTAGCCCCATATGAATTATCTTCATTTCAGACCAATTTTTATCATCAATGGGCTATTATTGAGTTTTAATGTGCATCTCGGTGCTCCCTATATATAAAATAAACTATTTTACACACAACAGATCATGCTGGATACAGTTGGTCCACAGTTGCGAGTTTTTAAAAGGAATGAGGAACCTATTGTGCTTGAGATTGATGCATCTGTGACGCTGACACCAGATCAGACCAAAGAAGCATCATCCAAAGTCTTGCCAATGAATTATGCTGGGCTTGCGAAGGTATGAATCTCTTAGTTTCCATTTAATTTCCCTTGACATATGAATGCCAAACTGCAAGAACTGATTGCTGATACTGTGATTGAATGTAGAACCTCTCTTTATCTTGTGTTGCTTTTTAGAACCATGTTTAAACCTGTTTCTCTTTGTTTCTCTATAGAAATGTTTTGATTCGGTCACCCAGAACGGGGTAATGTATTTAGGCTTTCAAAATTGTATGGAGTTTGGAAATAGCACTTTCAAAACTTAAAGATACAGGAAACAACACTCACACACATAACGTACAAATATATGAATTTATGTATATGTGTATATGTCATTTTCATAATGAAAAAAAATAGTCCTAAATATACAAGGGTCACGTGTATAACTAAATAGTAGGTTGGTTTGGTAGTCATCCTACCTAAGTAATGCATGAGAACAAGTACATAAGTATTGCAGGAGAACCAGTACATATATAGAATAGAGTTGTTATTATAGAGTGTTTTCTTTCTTGAGAAAACCTTGCGGGATCCTGCCATCTTACCCAACATATTAGGATCGAAGGAAGCTCTATTGGAAACCACAATAATGGCTGGTAACCTTGAGGGATTCAACTAGATTTGAACCTATGAGCTAAGGCCTCCTAGTCAGCAACATGGTTTTTTGCAGATGATTCAATTGATTAAACTAACCCTTAGAGTTATTATTATACACATTATCATATAATAATTGTAAAAATTATGCGCAAAGGATTGCAATAACAGAGTCTTCAGCTTACAATTATACAAAATAAATAAAGCAAAACTCACACATTAAATTTAAACACATTAGAGTTAATGGTGGATCTCATGCTCCAAGAGTTATCACTAAGCTTCCAAAATAGCACTTGTACATCATAATCTTCTCACATATGTGTAGATATGAAGGCAATAATCCCATTGTTCATTCTCACTTGCTTTTTAGAGGCATCCACTAAAATATTAGTAAACCTGGTGGGCCTGCCCAATAATATCATAAAGTATTACAGACTGACATAACTAACCTCCTAAAAATACTCCCATGGGACCACATGACATGATCGCTATAGGGTAATAATGGCTCAAACAACTGCCCAAAGGTTCCTCTAAGGCTTATATACAACTGTATCACATAAGTTGCTATATTACACATCATAACATTGCCTCTTACTATTGACTAGGTCACTGTAAAAATACATCAAGAAGTATCAAGAGGATGATGAGTGTCATGAATATAACTATATTAAATAATATAAATAAATAACTTATAATTAAATAAAAACTATATAATGAGAGGACATGTCTCAAAAGACATGACTATTAATGAAATGGCACTTCCCCTAGGTATATATGGTTTCATATATACCATACCATATGGTTACCCTTATTTGTAAATCAAACCATTTTTTCTCTCATATATTATTTAAAATATTATTAATTCCTACTTGGATTTCTTTATTATTTTCCAAATTTTGGATATTTTTGCTAAGCCATATATGGTTATCACATTTGGTATCAAAATTTAGTTTTCGATCCTGGCCATTGGCCATACAAGCTGTAGCTACACTAAAATTTCAGAGTTTCTCTGTTTTGTTAGGTCATTGACCATTTAAAATTTTTGTTACAAGTTTTTATGTAAAATCAAATTGGTCCGCACTCTTTGCCATACCATTGATTAAGTTGTTCAAAACAAATTTGTACGATTCCTAGAAATTCGTACAACCATATGTCCACCAATTGCAGACCATACTGATTTGCGGTTGTCGTATAAAAGCGTCTGTACCATTGTATTGTTAGGATATTCCGACACATAGTAGATAGTCTCTTATTGTGTCACCTTTGTAAATCTTTCAATCCTATTCCAAGTTGTTCTTAAGAGGGGATGTTATGATATTTCGACACATAGGAAATAGTTAAAGTGTGTTTATTTGCTATGTACATTTGTAACTTATAATCTGACAGTCACGATATGTAGTGATCCGACGGTTCATTCTTTTCTTGGTATTACCGACACTTGATCCGTGGCTTAACACTCAATTGGTCCATGATCTCTATTTAAAGAGCATGGAGGGTCATTTGTCCGGTAACCGTTTATGAGATAAGCTTATGTAAATTTTCTTTCTTTATATTAATAAATTGACTGAAGTGGCCGCGTTGGTTCAGGCCGTGCACTGTTTTCCTCTTCGAGGGTTTTAACCATGTCAAATACTGGTGTACTGATGTGTGATTTGTTTGTGAGCGGTGATCTTTGGTGTTTGATCTAAGGAACTTATCCTGTAAATTTCTACATGGTATCAGAGCAGTTTTGAGGGTCGCATCTGTTGTTGATCCAAATCCGAAGCTGGTTTGACTGCATGCGACTGCCGTTTTCCAGATCTACTGTTTCTGACCACTTTTAGGCTGGGATAATTGCTCTGTTGTGTTCAAAGCCTCTGTTATAGTGAGGAACCCCTTTCGTTTCATGCAAAAAGGTTTCTGGTTGCCCAAGTTATGTCATTTTAGATCTGGAGGTATAAAGCTTTTTTTTTGCAGTTATATTTATTAATCTCTCTGTTTATAGTTTTTTTTTAATTGCTGGATCTATACCCTCTTCTTTGCTTATGCTCTTTGCTCTGCACAGTGTGCGATTTTGGCAAATCAGAAATAGGAAGACGAGATTTTTTTGTTACGTATGCTCTTTCCCCGCGACTTTGTGCGATCTCGGGAAATTAGAAATAGCGAGAAAAATATATAATTCCCAGATGGACTAACTGGAAATCTAACATTTTTGTCATAAGGCCTGCATTTTTTGTTGTTGTTGTGTGCACGGTTTGTGTTTTTTTACAGGAAAAAGCACGCACACCGAAGAGCAAAAAAATAGAAAACCCCTTCCTCCTTTAAAACAATTACAGAATCTTTTTACTAGCTCACTCGGTGTAAAGTTACTTTATGAGAACAGAGGTCTTGGGTTGAAGTCTCTTTGTCAAGCTTCTTTTTCTAAAAAGCTTTTTGTCAAGTTATTTTTTCTTAAAAAGCTTTTTGGCAAGTTGTATTTTTTTTAAAAGGGGTTTTATTTAAAAAGCACATGTAAAAGTAACATTGTAAAAGTGACTCTCACTTATTTATAAAAGTGGGTCACATAAATTAGTATTTTTTTAAAAGTGAGCCTATTATATTATGTTTGGAAAAGGGGGGGAATTTTTAAAAAAAGTACAACTTCATCATCAACTTTCAACCTATCACGTAACTACTCGGCATCTACTCCAACTTTTCTTCAAAAAGGCATAATTTCTTCATCTAGAAGTCGTTTTCAGAACCGTTTTTTTTGAACCGGCCTAATTTTTCGAGATCTTTCCATTGGAGCAGTTGATTTCAGCCTTTTTCAGCTTCAATTTAAAAAAAATTGGAAAGTGCATGCCCAGTTATTCTTAACGACACCATTTATTTTCAATGTGTATCATACATGATAGACTTACTTAGAAGTAAAGGGCTTTATAGAATAGCCTCAGGACAATAATATAAACCCACTGATGGAGATAAAAAGGATAAATGGGAAAATAAACAAGGTTGATAGGAATGCCCATTGCTCAAGATCTTAGATTTCATATCCAAGAAATTGACTCTCCTCATGAAGCCATGAAAAAGTTAAATATTGTTTTTGGCATTCAAAATGGAATCAGAGCCCACTAGCTTGAAAATGAGTTGCTTACTTTGGACCCCAATAATTTCTTCTCTATTTAAGATTTTTTGTCCAAATTCAAGACCCTTAAACTTCTTTTAGAAGGTTGTAAAGTCAAAAAGGAAGATGGTAGTCTTATCTATTCCATTCTTGCTAAGCTTGGTCCTGCATACTCTGTATTTGTTTGCACCTTCCATTCCACTAGAGAAGCCCTCATTTCTCAAGGAACAACGTACAAGTCCCCCTCTTTTGATGCCTTTTGCGATTCTTTGATAAGAGAACAAGAAAAAATCTTACACCTTGGTCTTATTAATACTGGAAACTATTCTAAGAAAGCATTAGCAGCCCAGCAACAACCATATCCAAAAAATCCTAAGAAGCAACATCCTAAAAAGAATGGTCCTAAACCAAACAAGGGTCTTAAGCAATTTCAACCTCAAACTGAAAAAGCAACTCAACAAACTGATAAGGAAACTAAAAACAAATGGAAGAAGACAGATAGACATTGCAACTTTTGTAATCGTGATGGCCACGGAGAGTCAAAATGTTTTAAGAAGATGGAAGCCTTGGAAGCAACAATGAAGAAGCACAACATCAATTTGGAGAACTCTTCAACTTCATCTTCGGGAATGACACTTTCTTCTTGTGGTTGTCAAGCGTCAAGATCTGGCTATGCATTGAATGTATCTTCTTCTTCTCATTCTCATGAGTGGCTCATTGATTCTGGAGCCTCTTACCAAACGGCCAAAAATAAAGCCATGTTTTCTTCTTTAAATGACTGTAACACCAAAAATATTTATGTTGGTGATGATAGATCTCTTAGTGTTGTAGGGTCTGGAACCATTCATCTAGATAATGGTCAGTTTAATGATGTATTATGTGTTCCTACCTTGTCCTGCAACCTTCTATATGTTTATCAGATAACTCATTTAGGTGAAGGGAAAACAATAGAATTCTTACATCATGATGTTGTAATTAAGGACCTAAGAGATCCTAGACATATTTTAGCTACTGGAACTGCTGATGATTCCACAAGGTTGTATAATTTTTTCAACTTTGGGTCATCATGTCTTCCCTCCATTTTTGTTGCTCATAATATTGAAGTGAGTAAACTTTGGCATGAGCGATTTGGTCACTTAAACTATTGCTCTCTTCAAACTCTGTAAATAAAATATGGTGACAAATCTTCCTATGGTATCTTTCCGAGATGGTGTTTGTTCCGGATTTGTACTCGGAAAACATCTTCGGGATAGTTTTGACAAACATGCCTCTTGGCACGCTTCAACCCCTTTGCAGCTTGTGCACAATTATTTATGTGGTCCACTTTGTTATCACTAAGTTGGTATAGATGGGTTGCTCCACCAGACAACCTAGAGTAACTCTTTCAAACCAACTTCTAGCTGAAAATTAGCCTTTTCAGCCTGAGAGGGCTCTCTCAAAGATATTGATAATATTATGTATATGAAGCTCACAGATGGCTAACTCTGACAAAAGTGTTTTAATTATTTTTGTATGCAGGTGAAAGATTTATAGAAATTACTACCATTGGGCTTATGGAGTCAGTGTTAAGAAACTCAGTGACATGGTTCTTGTGGAAGCTAAAGCATATAGATGTTTTTATGAAAAGACAACACACACGGATACATAGTAGTCTAATGCTTGAAGGAAGTTAAAGCATGATGTACATGAATTCTAAGTAATCAAACATCAAAGTAATGAAGACAAAATAACAAGATATATAAGACAAGTGCTCATGAAAAACATCAGATGAATCTCAGGTGAAGAAAGAGCAAACAACCACTGTATATTAGTGATAAGAGAAATGTTTACAATAGTAGTTCTATAGTCACATCATTCAACCCTCTATTTTTAGATATTATGCCTATTAATAGGCTTCAGCCTCTTTACATTGGATCTGCCTACATGGCTAGATCATCGAGTTCCTTTGCTGACACCTATCTTAACAATAAGCAAATTACATGGAAATAAAATTGACAACTACTAACTTTAGGACTTAGAGACCTACTAGGACTCTACAACCTATTTATTACATCAACCAACTGAAAAGATTGCATATTTACATCGATGACAGTCATGTGCTTGGGTGGCATTGACCATGACCAAAAGATAATTTCTCCCACCAAGTTAGGAGACTTGTCTTCCTATTTTTAAGGAGGTGGTGTCATGATAAATGATGATTGTCTTCATGATGAGCTGGTGAACTGAACAACCTTGTCGAAGACCATGCCTCCACCAAATATTCCTCTGATACTTTGTAAGCTTTCCACGTGGCTGACTTACCTCCAATAGACCATCAAAACTAAAAAATGGTACAAAAACTTGCTCGCTACGGAAACATGGGAGTTAAGGCAAGTTCGTAGCGAAAGTCTGTAGCAAATTGATTTCACCTATCTCTGCCACCTGTTAGCTCTCTTTGCCGATTTGGAACTGTTTGTTAAGTCAAAAGAGCTAAATACACATTTTCACCTGCCTTGATTTTGACCATATCTGTGATTTTAAACAAAAAGACACCTATAGAGAGTTCGTAGCGAAATTTGAGCTTCAAGCTTGAGATTCGCTACGAAGTTGCCTAATTGGCAGTAAACTCAAAAATTGTCCTTTCTGCTTCAAAATTTTGCCTATGGATCTGCAAATGTTGATTCTTAATGATGCAAAAATGTCAGATAGCTAGTTTGTCCACTCTTCAAGCTTTAGAAGCTTCACCTTTGGCAGTAGGAGCTTGAATCTCTTCAGGTTCATTTATGACTATGATTTTAAGACCTTTCTTCTTTAACTCTGACTGTATCATCTCCATATGCTCTTCTAGCTCTTTGACTTAGCTTTTGAGTGTCTTTCTTTTAGCTTGCAACCATATATTTCCCTTTCTTGTGTGCTTCATTACCCTTCATAGAGAAAGTGTCATTTTCCACAATTTCTTAGCATTGGTCAATGTCTCATCATATTGGTTGAGTTGTTCATTTACCTTCTCTTTGAATTCTTCCATCATTTTCTTGTCTATCTTGGCTTCTCACAATTCCAATTTGCTCACCTCCTCTCTAGCTTTTCTTAACTGTTCCTTTAACATTTGTACTTCAGTTTTCTCAACCACTTTCTCTTTACCTTTCCTCTGCACAATTATATCCTCTTTTGCTGGAGACAAATCAATGATATCCTCAGTCATAGGCTGCTTTCCTTTATCAGTAACCTCTGTCCTTTTACTTGCCATGACACCCTTGGCAAGCTGCAGCTTGGTGAATGGTTTTCTTGGTTGAAACATAAACCCTGCATCTTCTCTTGAGAAATCAAGCTTTTTAGCAGTTATACCCTTATTTTTCTTCTTATTCCCTTTAACATCTTCAGCTCTAACCACTGGAGTCTCCTCAATTTCTATGGCTTGAAGAATATCTTCAAGGTTTCCTTTCCCAATTGTTTGGCTTTTGGTTATCCTCCCATGACTCTTCTCACTGATCTTTGATTTGCTACTTGCAGGTGTAGGTTGTAGAATTTTTGTCTCTTGTGCAGACTCTACTTCAATATCCATGGGCTCTATAATGGGCTCCATCTCCTCCTTATTCATGTAGAAATTTCTGAATCTTATACTTTATGCAGAAATTATTACTGTTAATCTGGTTATGCTCCTTCTACTTAAACAAGCTATTAACTGAATAAATTCAAGTTAAAATCGAAGCAAAACACATAACATATCTCTACCAATCCAGATCTAGAACAAGTTCATGCACACATTAACAAAGTGACACAGTTATTTCTGGACAAATAGTCCCCGGAAAAACCCAATGTGGGAAAACCGGTCTCTGGCTGCTAGAGGGTCTTATTATTAAGAATATTTCTGAATACACAAATCTGGGTTACAGATCTGGAAATCCCGATAGAGAAAATACTAGATCTACAACTCACTACCTGATCTAGGGCCAAAATCATGACTGATCCACACCCTCAAGCGGAATTTATAGAACTCAGCCAAGATTAGGGCCTAGAAACCCCAACACTGCCCCTGAAAGCCTCTGCGTCAGCCTCTGAAGCCCCTCAAACCCTCATCACTGCTCCGGAAGACACTGCGTTACCCCAGAGTGGGTGACGCAATCACTACGCTGCCCCTAAAGGGTCTCTGCGTAACCTCTGAGGGTTTCCTGTTGAAAATCACGCTATCCTTGTTGCTGTTGCTGCTCTCCTCTTCTGCACTATCCTTGAGCTGATCTCTGCCTCTTGTGTATTCTAGACCCTGGGATCAGATCATCCCCTTGGCCTAAATACCCCTCGCTACAGTTGAAACACTTCTGAGAATTGTTAGCAAACCCTGCTCTAGAATCTCAGCTTAACTTCAGTGCTCTGCCTCTATGTGTCTTTGAAAATGACCCCAAGCCTTTCCTTTATATTTTTTTCATTGACAAATCAACGACCAAGATTAAATCTTTAATCAGTGGCTAAGATTAAAAGAAAACTTGATCCGTGTGACTTAAGACAATTTTATCACATGTTTAATTGAATTCACTTTAATTATTTTATTTTCCTAAGTTTTAACTTAGGAAATACATTAAAATAATTAATTAATTTAATATCTCCTAAACCAGATGAAATTTCTCAAATCCATTTCTGGGTCTTGTAGATCAAGTGTACTCTAGTACCTCCTCAAAATTTGGGAGCTAGAGCACAACTGATGCTACCCCAAATACACAAAATCTCAACACTACCTCTTAGCATCAAGGGTATGCTCTAGCAATACATCACACTATGCATTACATGAATTTGAGTACTGGTTCTGTGCTGCTGAAGCTTGGCCTGCCGCCACTCAACTGTGCACTACTGCTGCCATTCTATACTGCTGCCCATATCTCTGCCACTGCCACTGCAACCTCTATACTGCAGCTCCCTCTCAATATGCTGCATCTGTGCTGCTCATAGCACTGCCACAACTGATCTGCTGCACTGCAAATTCAGTTGTTGAGAGAAACAACTGAATCTTCTGCCCAATCTTTGACAAACAAGTCAGATGGGCTGCATCCTCATCACTGAAGCTCCATAGGCTATAGATCTATGCTGGCATCTAAAGAACGATACACAACTACAAATGCCTGCGTAATCAGACTCCCTCTGCACTACTTAAGTCACATCAGCCCCTTGTGCTGAAATCTATCATGTTGCTGCTACACTGTGCTATCCCTCTGAAGCCTTCTGCACTGCTGCAGCTCTGCACTGGATAAGCAACTTTGCTCTGCGCTGCTGAAGTCACATCAGCCTCTGCGCTGCTACTGCTTCTACGCTGTTGCTGCCTTGCTCTGCGCTGCTTCTTCCAGTCTTCATATCTGCCTCTGCCTTTGCCTCATCTGTGATTTATGCACCCTCTGCTCCACTAATCCCGCTATTGTCTTAAGGCTGCCGTAGCTCGCATGTGATCCAAGAGATGAGCTGCCTAAGGATCCCGCCTCTCTTTCATTTAGCTTCTCTACATGTCCATGTCACCCCACCTCCGTGGTTCATGAGCACTCATGGCTGCATCATCTCTTGACCCATCATCTGCCACAACTGCTTTGGAAGAAAATGCTTCCTTGTCCCTTTTCTTCTCTGGACAATGGCTGGCAAAATGTCCCATTTCACCACACTGGAAGCACTTGATGTTTGAAAGATCCTTGTTCTTCTTTGGTTGCTTCTTTGATGCCAAGGCTGCATCTCTCTCATCTTCCTTCTTCACTTTGCTCAATGCAGGGCTGTGCTGCCTTTTGGTGAATCTGCGGAGTCCTTCTTGACGCAGGATTGACCACAAGTTCTCCTAGTCTGGGAGGTCTGCTCTACCCAATATACTTTGGACAAAGGTTTCCCACTCATCCGTGACTGCATTGAGGGCAGTCTTGACTATCACAACATCATCCACGGTTGCACCCGTTGCAGTCAGCTGATCTTTGATTGACTGCATTCTGAAGAGGAAATGTTCCATGTCTTCTCCCTTGGTCATCATGAATGACTTCATCCGAGTCTCCAACATTATTTTTCTTTGGACAGACTTTCCCTCATACAGGGAAGTCAAGGCCTTCCACATCTCGTTAGTTGTCTTCTTCTCAGCTACGTGTGGTACAATATGGTCCTTGATTCCATCCATAATCAGCCACTTGGCATGCCCAACAGCCTCATTATGCTTCCGAAGGAGATCCAGATCTGTCCGTGTGGCTCGATTTTGCTCTGCATGGTCTTTAAGATTGTATGCCACAAGGATTATTAGGATCCTTGCCTTCCAAACCGAAAAGTTTGAGAGGCCATCCATCCTATCCTGATCACGAAGTCCATGAGGAGCCATCTGCTCAGAATGTGTCGGAACTTCCTCTTCTCTTTGTTAGAGAATTGGATCTAAGGCCCTTTGTGAAACAGGGACCTTCTGCTCCCTCTAACAACTGATTTCCCTTCTTGGAAATCTACCAAATCAACTATGATTCAGCTTCTTCCTTGATCCTCTAATCAAACTGCAAGTTTCCTTTGGTTAGAAACTCTTTGAGAAGTTGATCTCCTCCCACTCTTTGTCACTTGTGCTAAGGCTAAATATCTAAAAACTTCAGAAATTTAACCCCACTAGCACCTTTTGAATTTCTGCAGCATTTCTGTAGTCTTTTCTGGATCTGACAGATTCAGATCTGAATCACGCTGGCTAGCTTCAAACCAAACCAGCGTTGTTTCTGAGCTGCCTCTGTGCAGTGATTGCGTGGGCTTGCTAGGATACAGTGTTAGTTAGCGTCACCCTTCCCTCTGCGTGAATCTGCCTCTGAAAACTGCATTGTCCCTTCAGATCTGCATTTCTGCTGCTTTCCCAGCTGCTTTCTGCAGCTAGAACCTTCAGTCTCTTCTACAGGTGAACCTCCTAGATCTGTAATTGCTCTGATACCATGTAGAGATTTCTGAATCCTTACTTTTTATGAAGAAATTAATACTGTTAATCTGGTTATGCTCCTCCTACTTAGACAAGTTATTAACTGAATAAATTCAAGTTAAAATCGAAGCAAAACACATAACAGATCTCTACCAGTCGAGATCTAGAACAAGTTCATGCACACATAGAGAAAGTGACATAGTTATTTCTGGACAAATAGTCCCCGGAAAAACCCAATGCGGGAAAACCGGTCTCTAGTTGCTGGAGGGTTTTATTATTAAGAATTTTTCTGAATACACAAATCTGGATTCCAGATCTGGAAAACCCGACAGAGAATATACTAGATCTATAGCTCACTGGCTGATCTAGGGCCAAAATAATGACTGATCCACACCCTCAAACAGGATTTACAGAACTCAGCCAAGATTAGGGCCTAGAAGCCCCAGCGCTACCCCTGAAAGCCACTGCGTCAACCTCTGAAGCCCCTCAAACCCTCAACACTTCTCCAGAAGAGACTGCGTTACCCCAAACTGGGTGACGCAGTCACTACGCTACCCCTGAAGGGTCTCTGCATAACCTCATTATATTCTCAGATTAATAAAATGGCTTAGCATTTCCGGCATTTTTATGTGTATTTGCTTTATGTTCTATTTCCGGCATTTTCTATATTGTCGTATGCTTGTATTGCTGTCTATTTCCCATTCGGGATATTACAGTTGCTAAGAAGTAAGCAACTAAAGGACCTCTACCCAATCACCAACAAGAGACAAGTCGCCACCAAGCAGCATCCTCACCAAAGAATCTCCCCGCCGATGTGTCGTGTCGTCTCTCTAGAGCCACCGTGCCATCACAGCTCCCCGCACTCGCAAGCACCGTCTTGCGCCATCGAAGTCCTGCATCATCCTTTGTGCCGCGTCCACCCACCGCCGCTTTCCAACTATATGGTGTCCCGCCTGCTCGTTTGTCACACCTTCACCCGCTGCTCTACCATCCCTGCTACTATATTAAGGCTCCTATAGCTCGTATGTGATCCAAGAGTCTGGACACCTCAAGGATCCTACCTTCCATCTATAGCTACTCTACAGATCAATATCGCCCCACCTCTTCTCTCGAAGTACATGAGCACTTGTAGCCACATCATCCTCACTACCACTATCCCCTCTAGCTGTTGCTGCCTTGGAATCAGAAGTTTCCTTGTCCTTCCTCTTAGGACAAGTGTTGGCGAAATGTCCAAGTTCGCCACATCTAAACCACCAGATGTTTGATAGGTCCTTCTTCTTCCCTTGTCGTTGTCCCTTGGATGCAAGGGCCGCATCCTCCTCCTCCTCCTTCACTTTGCTACTTTCGCTGTTGAATTCCCTCTTGGTCATCCTCCGGATCTCCTCCTGTCGAAGGATAGCCCACATGTCACCCCAATTAGGGAGTTATGCTCTGCCCAAAATGCTTCGAACAAAGGTCTCCCACTCATCAGTGACTGCATTCAGGGCAATCCTTACCAAGAGCCCCTCATTTGGAGTTGACCCCATGGCAATCAGCTGATCACGGATCGTCTGCAATATGGAGAGGAACGGATCGATCTCTTTCCCCATATGCATCTAAAACATCCTCATCTGGTTCTCCACAAGCATCTTTCGTTGGACAGAGCTGCCTTGATACAACGTGGTCAAGGATGTCCACATCTCATGTGTCGTCCTCTTCTCAGCAATATGTGGGATCACGTGATCCTTCACCCCGTCCATGATCAAGCGCTTTGTCCGTGCCTGATTCTCGTTGAACTTCTTCAGAACGTCCGCATCTGTCGGCACAACAAAGACATTTTCCGCATGGTCTCTAATGTCGTACTTCTCCAGGACTGACAAGATTCTGGCCTTGCAGATCGTGAAGTTGGACACACCGTCCAACCTATCCTAATCACGCAGTCCTATGGGGCCATCTAGCTCAAAATCTGTCGAAGCGGGTACTCCTCTCCCTTCTACTACTGGTACACTCAACATAAGGCCGGATTTGGATTTCTTGGCGATAGAAACCCTCTAGAGTAGTTGCTCCCTCTGACAACTAATTTCCCTCCCTGAAATCCTTTGCAAAATCACCTGAATCAGTCCTCTACAATCACCCTCCTGATCAAATCTTATATTTCTTTGGCACAAATCTGCTGAGTGACTGTTCTCCTCCCGCTTTTGTCACCTTTGTTGGGCACTCTTCTGCACTGACAGAACCTACGCCACACCAACAACTTTTGAAGATCAGAAACTGCAGTTCCGGCCCTAGCAAACTGCTCAACAACACACCAACTCGGACTGCATCACCCTCCTGGTGCTGTGTCAACCTCTGCGTGAGCAGACTGGCTCAACGTCCCTTTCCTGGTGCTGCATCAGCCTTTGCGTGAGCAGACTAGCTCTGTGTCACCTCTCTGGAGCTACGTCAACCTCTGCGTGAGCAAACTGACTCTGCGTCACCCTTGCAGGGTCTGTTGTCCCTCTGGTGTTGCGTTGCCTTCTTCTGGATCAATGTTGTTTCAGCTGCCTTCCCTGCAGCAAATATCTTCAGCCGCTTTGCTAATGGTTCAGCTTGATCTGCAATGCTCTGATACCATGTGAAAATTTTCGAGCACAGAAATCCTACTGCTAACTATTGATTTACTTCTCCTACTTGATTTATTTACACAAGTTATTTAACTGAATATTCAGAAAAACTTCGAAGTAAACACAAATAGCAGCCTACACAGTACATCTAGGGTGCCATAAACTCGGCTCAACCAACAGAGAAAACCTTGACAAACAAAGAAAATGTGAGATATACCTTACTCTCGCAAGTCCCGGTTGATTCGGATGAGCAACTGGTGAAACCACAGCTAGCTCTGTGCAGCTACTGCGTCAGTTTGCGTAGCCTTGGCCGAGGGACTGCCTCACCCTAGCTCTGCATGGATATGCTTCTCCCGGGTCTCGGTTTCTGCCCTGCTGGCTCAGAAACCCTTGCTTCCAGTTGAATTTCGGACTTCTGCTAGGAGACACTGCACTGCCTCTGCGTAAGCCCTGCGTGGGCTTGCGTTACTCTCCTGAGGGATTGCATCACACCCTCTGAAGGTTGTGTTGCCTCCACTGCGTCTCTGCTACCCTTGCTCTGTGCTGTACCCTTGGCCCTCCTGGCCAATCACTGCATCTACCCCTCACTGCAATTCTGAGTCACTCAGTTATGATTTTCGTCTAAGCACTGCTCCATCAGAAGAATTCAATCTCTTAGACTCTGTGCGTATACTCCAACTGACCCGAAAACCTTCTTGTATAGTTTTCTCGTTGACACATCAACGACCGTGATCTAATCTCTAATCAACGGCTAAGATTAAAAGAATGTTTGATCCATGTCACTTAGAATGTTCTCATCACATCTGTAAATTAATTCACTTTAAATTTTTAATTTCCCCAAGTTAGACAAAGGGTCCCCATTAAAAAATTTAATTATTTGAATAACTTTTACACCAGATGGAATTTCTCCAAATGATTTTTGGGTCTTGGAGATATCATGTGTTCCAGCCCCTCCACAAAGTTTCGAAGCTAGAGCACATCCGATGCTACGCCAAAATCTCAACACAGGGAACCAAGATATGGCATCAGATCCAACATGCAAAAGTGCTATGGGTTCCACTTGCTAAAAATAACAGTATTGCGAAATTACATTCATGTCACATGCAAATAGATATGAATCTTTAAATGCAACTCAGAATCTGAGTGCCAATCCAACATGCACTGAATGTTATAATTGATGTACAAAACCTTGCATGCAAAGGATATATGGACCTATTCCAAAATAACAATACAAAATAATGGCATGCATTTATCCAAAGTGAGGCTAATGATGAAACAATGAACTTGCTCCATAGAAATATGTTTGAAACTAATGTATCACAAGAATCTCCATGAAATCATCGTTGTTGCAATTGATGAATGGAAGTGTTGATGTCAAGGTTGGTGTCTGAATCGCAAAGGGTGTAATCCTAGGTGCTAGTAATGTCTCTATGGAATACTCTTGTCTTTGGATTTGTTTTCTCCGTGTTTTGCTTATTATTAGACTCCAATTGCTCTTCTAGCTCCAACCACATCCCACCTATAGGAGCAAAGATAAAACTTCTTAAGCAAGGCTTCAAAAATCAATTGCATCATGAGCCCAAGCCTATTTAGCATGGTCATTATACCATCATACAATAGCTGAGTCGTAATGCCTTCAAGTTGGACTTGCCACCTTAGCTTGGCATTCTTGTGGGAACGTCAGCCAATTGAAGTTGTACAAATCAGTAATCACCTCACTTGGAGGAATTTGTTCCATTTCCACATTGGAAGTCACAATCGAGATTTTCAGCCTCCTGTTCCTAAATATACCCTTATTGATCTCCACACCACATACTCTAGGCATCATCAAATCACTACCTGCATGGTGGGCCACAGACAAACTTTGCTCACTAAAATCAAGTCATTATCCCTGTTGTCGTTCCTAGAGATAGTCTTGAGTTGCAGGAGACCAGTGCCTAGGACATCTTAAAAGTGGGAGGTCAAATGGGTTTTCTCCATGCTTTTGAGAGGACGTCCCATATATCAACTTGGTGGAATTATTAGATAAATGGTTCTAGATAACAATGGGAGCAGAGTAATAACTACTAATTTTGATTGTGAGAATATGGGATAACTCAGAATGGGCCTGTGGCTGCTATGAAGCTCAATTTGCTGCAATAGGGCCGTATGTGGAACCAATGAACAAATTTTTAAGATAATTCGGATGGAAGCCAAGAAGAACAAGGATGGTAAGTCGGAGTGGAGCAAGCATACAAGGGTATGAGAATCTACCCTCAGAGACTTAAAGAGGAGAATGATCAGGATGAGAATTATGAGACAGAAATCATGCATTGAGCCTAATTAAGTTAGCCGATAGACCATTATATGAGTATCATACAAGATAAATTCATTAATTAGCCATTAGCGACCCGCATTTCGAACACATGATAACTTGAAAGAAAGTATGGCGAAACTGAATAATAGATTAAACCAACACATAGAAGAAGCATACATACTCTTCAAAAGCCCAGCAGGAATCCATTTTGCAACAAGTCATCATTATATTATCTTCTCAAAACAGTGCTTCCAAATATGCATTTAGCGCTAATCCCAAACATTACAAAATGTGCTACACAAACTATGCACTCAGAACTTCCAGAGAAATCAGAACCTTTTCTTCATCTTCGAGTTGGCTTTTTATAGTTTTTACATTGGGCACCTCGGCCAGATATTTTCTCAAACAAAATATTCCTTCCTGATTTTACAATTTCCTATCCAAATAAAAAATGATGAGATATAACTGCATCGTATCAAAGGCAGTATTCTTTCGACACTGACTACAACAGAAACATAACATAAACATAACATGCAGATAATACTTTGGGTGAAATCGAGATTTCACCCGATTTTACATCGCATTGAAATTGAAACAAAAATAAAAACGAAGGCTGCATGGGCCTGATCATGATGTCCTTTAGCGATTACGACGAGGAGTGGCCGAGCCCCCTGAGTGGCGTGATCTGACTGAAGAAGTGGAGGAGCCAGGCTGGTGAAACGGCTAAGGTGGCAGTTGTTGCGAAGTGGAGGGAGTTGGAGGATTTGCGTATTCATAGCACCTTTGCTAGGTGACCACTGCGGGTAGAGGTGTTGTGCTGAAAAATTCGAACATAGACTGAAGCTGAGTGAGCTCGGAATAATCAAGGCGGGCCGCGAAGAATCTCTTGACCTGAGCAAGGAGGAAGAATTCCTTGCGTAGTGCTGCTACTAAGGTATCTTCCTTAATGCGGGAGGTCTTCTCTAATGTTATATCTGCCCGACACTTGATCTCATACATTTTCTGGTCATAAGTAGTTAGGGGAAGCAATGTCCCTGTCTGTTGATCCCAGCATGGTGGAAGACCATCCTCTACTAACTTACGCCATTCCTGATCGAATCTTTCCACTCCCTTGGTCACGAGTGCTAAATATCCCAATGCTTTTATGCGTGCCTCCTCTTTCTGGATCATCTTATTAACCTTCATGATGGTCCTGAAACGATCGACCACTCCATGAGTGCTAAGTTCTTCAAATAGGAGTTCGTTGATATACTTGGCATACCTCCTTGCTGTTGTTTCCTTCTTGTCTCCTTCCCTACGGTTGACCTCCAGCTGTACCTTATACTCTCGAATGGCGTTCTTCTTGTCGTTGGCCAACACGATGAGCTCCCAATGCTCTTTGACCTCTGTTATGATCTCCGTCTAGACCATTTGCCTAGCTTCTACTAATGACATATTTCCTTTAATCTGTGCTTTCAAGTCTTTGATAGACTTTTCGTTGTTGATTTCTATAGCATCGGAAACTGTTCTAAGTCTCATTTTTGGTAGAGAGGCTTAGACATCGATTCATCCGAAGAACCAATCGTTTGTGGAAATTCACTCGGATGTTGTTTCACTCGGATATGACTTTATTAAAATAATTAATTATCTAAGTATAAACTTAGGGAAATTAAATAATTAAAGGGTATTAATAGAGCAGAGTGTGAATCTTCTAGAAGACGAAGATCAAGTCATCTTTTAATTTGAGCCATTGATTAAAGATATAATCTTGGCTGTTGATTCATCAGTGAGAAGACTATAAGAAGAGACTTGAGGGCCATTTGGAAATCAAGTTGGGGACACTCTCAGTACCCGAAGGAAATTGATTTTGAAGCAAGAGAATTAGATTTCAGTGGGTGAGTTTGTAGAGGCTGGGTTGCAGAAGCAGAAGGAGGAGGGAGGAGTCAGTTATCGGGAAGCAGAACTCAGGAGGGTGAAGGGAAGTGCGAGCTGATCAGCAACAAGAACCCCTCCACGTAGAATCATGCAGTCCACAGAGGGACTGCGTAGAGCATTCACGCTGGATGACGTTGAGGGTGAAGGAGGTCACCCTGAGGGTCTGAAAATTGTCTAGAAGGTCTAGAAAATTCAGCCAAGTATTTGCTAATTTTTCTCTGTTCATCAGACTCCTATAAATGTACTTTTCATTTGTGAAGATAAATATAAAACCCTCATCTGCTGCACCGGTTTTCCCACATTGGGTCTTTCCAGGGACAATTGTCCAAAAACATCTGTGTTCATGTGGTTATTTCTATTGTGTTATTGGTGTAAATTATCTTTATGTTCTTATGCTCTTAACAATAGTGAAGATCTGCAAATATGTTTATCTCAGAATTTACTGAAGCATCTGTAAAAAGTTATCTCATAAGTAGGAAAAATAAACCAAGTATTGCAGAAATATTTTCCTCTTGAAAATTTCACATGGTATCAGAGCAAAGGGCTAAAAACAGGAAGGAGGATCTGCAATGGACCAAAGGAAGGGTTCACGCAGTCAAAGGGACTGACGCAGTCCTCCAGAGCACGCAAAAATGCAGAGAGAACATGACATGAAGGTGCTGGCATCCAGACTAGAGGAGGATCTTGCCTGTGTGTCGAGCGCAGCTCCTCCAGGTGTTTGGTATATTGATAGTGGAGCATCGGCTCGTATGACGGGGGTTCGAGAATGTTTTTTGAGCTATTAAGAAGAGTAGATGAATTTCCAAATAACTATGGGAAATAAGGCAAAATGTGCCCTCGTCGGGAGAGGTACAGTAACATTTCAGACGGAGGATGGCAACAAGATTTGAGCCACGAATGTTCTGCATGTACCAGGGTTGGGGATGAATTTACTCTCAGTGTCTCAACTTCAGAAAAACGGCTATGACGTATACTTTATTCAAGATAAGGTGTATGTCAAACACCCTAACTGGCGCAAAAAGGCACAAATCGGAGTAAGGAGTCACAAGCTATATAAGCTCTAGCTTGGATCTCCGGTGGCCCTGATCGGCAGTACAAACGACAGAGATCTGAATGAGTTATGGCAGAGAAGGATGGGGCATCTACATCATGGATCCTTGGGGATTCTCAAAAATACTGTCACAAGGGCTCCTGAACTCAGCACAAAGAAATATGAAGTTTGTAGGGGATGCAGACTAGGGAAGTACGCTAAGGGAGCATTTCCAAGAAACAACAATAGAGCCAAAGGTGTATTAGAGTTAATACACTTTGACATTTGCGGTTCGATGTCCACAACAACTCTCAGTGGGGCAAAGTATTTTGCCACCTTCATTGATGATTATTCCAGGAAAACTTGGATCTATTTTCTGAAGACCAAAGATGAAGTCTTTAATCGGTTTAAAGATTTCAAAGCATTGGTGGAGAACTCTATAGGAAAGAAGATCAAGAAGTTCAGGTCAGATAACGATGGAGAATATATCAATAAATACTTCACAAATTTTTGTACACAGGAAGGCATCAAGATAGAATGGACAGCTCCTTACAATCCAGAACAAAATGGAGTTGCAGAACGGAAGAATCAGACCATAATAGAAGCTGCAAGGGCAATGTTGTACGACTAGGAGATGCCCAAATTCTTATGGGCAGAGGCCTGCAACACAGCTGTTTATATTCAGAACGAAGTTCTCAATAGAGCTTTGGGGAAGGTTACTCTCGAAAGTGTGTTCACAGGCAACAAGCCAGAATTGAGCCACATCAGGATATTCGGCAGCATAGCATACTGCCACGTCCCAGAGGAAAAGAGGAAGAAGCTATCAAACTTCAGAAAAGGGTTTTCTGATGGGCTACAGTGAGAATGCAAAGGCATACTGCGTCTATATTCCAGAGAGCAGGAAAGTTGTGGTAAGAAGGGATGTAAAATTCTTGGAGGAGAAAGCCTTTAGGAAATCTCGAGAGATGGCCATAGATACACAGATTGAGGAAGATCCACTGGTACAACCTCAATGACTTATGGGGGAGAGGTCCAGTGCCTCTCCAAGGCACAATATTTCTGAGGGAAGCTCCTCCGATGAAGAATAGGAGGAAGAACAGGTGAGACCGCCCCCCACTGATGGGAGACCGAGCAAAGAACTACAACAGATTCTTAGAGATGCAGAAGGATTTGTTGAAGCACCTAGAAAAGGGAAGAGGATAAGGAAAGAACCTGACAGATATCAAGCACTGGTAGCTCAGGTTGGAGAGCCTTCTACCTTTCGAGAAGCAGCTCAGCATTAGGTATGGGTAGATGCCATGGTGGAGGAGTATAGCTCCATCATGACAAATGATGTCTGGGAAGTAGTCCCTAGACCACAGGACAAATCTGTTGTAGGATCCAGATGGATCTACAAGATCAAATATGCTGCATATGGCAGCATAGAGAAATTCAAGGCAAGATTTGTAGCAAAGGGATATGCCCAGAAAGAAGGCATTGACTATGAAGAGACCTTTGCTCCGGTAGCATGATACACTTCTATCAAATCCATCGTCTCTCTGACAACGCAGATGGGATGGGAGATTCACCAGATGGATGTCAAGACTGCATTCTTGAACGGTGTGATAGAGGAAGAAGTGTACATAGAGCAGCCAGAAGGCTTCAAGACACATGAGCAGAAGACTCATGTTTGTAGACTTAAGAAAGCCTTGTATGGCTTAAAACAAGCCCCTAGGGCATGGTATGGTCGGATTGATGGCTACTTGCAAAAAATGGGGTTTGTCAATAGTGATGCAGATCCCAACTTATACTACTTAAGAGTAGGAGATGAGCCGTTGATTTTTGTTCTATATGTGGATGACCTGTTCTTGACCGGGTCATCCAAGCTCATCAAAGACTTCAAAGAGAATTTGGCGACAGAATTCGACATGAAGGACTTGGGGCAGATGCACTATTTTCTTGGTTTAGAAGTCTGGCAACAGGAAGGGGAAATCTTCCTAGGACAAGGAAGATACACGACATAAATTCTGAAGAGATTTTAGATGGAAGATTGTAGACCCATGGCCACGCCAATGATTACTAACTGGAAGAAGATAGACACATCAGAGGATGATGAGGCTGATCCCACATTGTACAGACAGCTCATTGGGTCATTGATGTATTTGGTCAACACAAGACCAGACATTTGTTATGCAGTGAATACCCTCCGTTAGTTCATGGTGGAACCAAGGAGGGCTCACTGGGCAACAACCAAACATACTCTCAGATACATGAGAGGGACAGTCGAGTATGGGCTAAGGTACACCAAGGGAAATGAGATCCAGTTGAGTCGGTTCACAGATGCAGACTGGGTTGGAAGCACAGTAGATCGGAAAAGTACCAGTGGGTACTGTTTCAGTCTCGGATTAGGAATGACCTCCTGGTGCAGTAGGAAACAGAAGTCCGTAGCACTGAGATCAGTCGAGGCAGAGTACATGGCAGCAAGCATAGTTTCGTGTGAGGCCATATGGTTCCGCAAATTTGTCTTGAAATTCCTCAAGAAGCGGATGGAACTGGCTTGGATTATGTGGGATAATCAGAGTTGCATTAAGTTCTCTGAAAATCCTATGTTTCATGACCGGTCGAAGCACATTGACATTCCGTGTCACTTTATCAGGGATTATGTTCAGAGGGGAGCAGTACAGTTGCAATACACTCCTATAGGGGAATAAGTGGTAGACATCCTGACAAAGGATCTAAGTTAGATCAAATTCACTTACTTCAGAGATAAGATGGGGATGATCGAGAACTTCTTCCACTAGAGGAAAGGGTGGCCTTTAGAAGAAGAGGGAGCTGCAGTACGGATGTTGCAGGGACATGGCAGCAATACAGGAAGTAGCAACACAGAGATGAGCAGCAGCAGCTAGGACATCATCAATGCAGCAGATGATGTAGAGTTAGAGCAGTACAACACTATCTTGCTTAAACACTTTCCTTGCTAAGATGGAGTGTTGATTTCTATAGCATCGGAAAATGTTCTAAGTCTCTTTTTTGGCAGAGAGGCTTAGACATCAGTTATCCAGAGAACCCAAAAATCGTTTGTGGAAATTTCACTTGGATGTGACTATATTAAAATAATTAATTATTTTATTGCAGACCCTAAGTTTAAACTTAGGGAAATTAAATAATTAAAGGGTATTAATAGAGCAGAGTGTGAATCTTCTAGAAAACGAAGATCAAGTCATCTTTTAATCTGAGCCATTGATTAAAGATATAATCTTGGTTATTGATTCATAAGCGAGAAGACTATAAGAAGAGACTTGAGGGCCATTTGGAAATCAAGCCGGGGACACTCTCAGTACCAAAAGGAAATCGATTCTGAAGCAAGAGAAATCGATTTAATTGGGTGAGTTTGTAGAGGCTGGGTTGCAGAATCAGAAGGAGGAGGGAGGAGTCAGTTATCGGGAAGCAAAACTCAAGAGGGTGAAGGGAAGGGTGAGTTGATCAACAACAAGAACCCCTCTAGGCAGAATCATGCAGTCCAGAGAAGGACTGTGTAGAGCATTCACGCTGGATGATGCAGAGGGTGAAGGAGGCCACCTCGAGGGTCCAAAAGTTGTCTGTGAGATCTAGAAAATCTAGCCAGGTGTTTGCTAATTTTTCTCTGTTCATCAGACTCTTGTAAATGTACTTTCCATTGCTGAAGATAAATATGAAACCCTCATCTGCTGCACTGGTTTTACCACATTGGGTTTTTCTAGGGAAAATTCTCCAAAAACATCTCTGATCATGTGGTTATTTCTATTGTGCTATTGGTGTAAATTATCTTTCTGTTCTTATGCCCTTAATGATAGTGAAGATCTGCAAATGTGTTTATTTCAGAATTTACTGAAGCATCTATAAACAAGTTATCTCATAAGTAGGAGAAATAAACCATGTATTGCAGAAATATTTTCCTCTTGAAAATTTCACACTCGTGTCCCAAGCCCTCCCTGCGAAGGGTCTAAACCTCATTTTGTAGGGATGAGACCATCTTTTGGTTCTCTATGTATGCCGTGTTGGCCTCGTCTAGGAGTCGTCGGGTGGTGCGTGTTTCATCTTCTGACATCCTTAGGTTTGCTAGAGCTTTGGTTAACTGTTCTGGAGCACTTTGCGGGTCCTCCGGTACAGGAACTGCACACACATGATTACCCTACACAAGTTGTAGCTCTGACAACTTCTCCCTTAGTCTCGCAATCTCCTCATCCCTCTGTGCAAGGGAATCAATGAGGACAACTTTTTCCTTTTCCACTCTGGCAAGTTCCTTGGTTTGAATATATTTAGAACAAGGGATATTCAATTTTCGTCTCAATTCCTGTACTCTGTTTTGCTAAGAAGAGTTTGTAACGTTGAATTGTTATCAACTCCCTTCGCTCTTATCAACTTTTTGCAGTCCTCCAGCTACGCAGCAAGAGCTTTAGCATTTTCTCTTTCCCTTTGCTGAGTGACCTTCATCTGAGCCAATCTCCTTTCAGCCCTCTCCAGGGTGACGGTATGTTTTACTACTTCAGTTCGTAGCATGTCCCTGATGCACTGGTGCAAATTTAACTTATCAGGCAAAGGGATGGAAGCCAAATTCAGAATTATTTCCAGGGCTTTGTACTGGTATCCCGGGGGTAAGGGATGAGAGGCTGAATGCTGGACAACCAATATAAGTTGATCTTTATCCATATCCAAGGCTGAGGTGAGCCTGATATGATGCTTGTCTACGAACTAAGACAGTTCAACTCTCAGTTTCTCCCTTGAAGATTTCTTCCTGGCCTCGATCTGTTCTGTTGCATCATCTTTACCCAACATGACCGCCTGTGAAAGCTCTGAAGGTGCCGAAGAAGAGGCGGAATCATAGGAGAGCTGAAAGCCTGGTCTGTCTTTGCCTTGACCCGTGAGTAGTGAGACCTCATCGTCAGGAATTTTAGTGTCTAGGTCCTCAAGGCCTTCAGTCCTCTGCCTCTTACTGGGGTGCCCTTCCTCTTCCTCCTCTGTGAACCCTTGGTTAACCTGCGGATTTTCCTGTTCCAACACTTCTGCCTCACCGAGTACATTGTCTCCCTTTCCTTTAGTGGCTGGGGATTCAGCCTCAATCTCTGTATCCAAAGGCAATGAATCACAATTAGCTTTCCATTCAATAAGAGACCTATGTTTATGCTCATATGCTGTGGATTTAATCTTCCTCTTCCTACGTGTGATAAACCCCTTAGGATCGTAATGCCAAGCATCTCCCCGCTAGAAATTCATCTCCCGCAACATCCTTTCCACGGAGGAGAGGGCGTGCCTTGAATTGACAGTGAAAGGGCCTACAGTATTTGGGAGCCTGAAAATATATCCCTTTTTTGCGAGCACGAAGTGGGCTTGGTCGTACCTTAGGACTTGACAGATGAACTCAAGGGTGAAAATCCTCATGGACAAGAACACTGGCAAGTGATAAGTAGGCACTTCAACACCATTGACCTTTATCTCGGTGTGATCTTCAAGTAGGTACCAATCACCGGTACAATCCGTTTCACTGAACTAGAGCCACTTCTTTTGCTCAGGAAAAATTCTGGGTAGGGAGCTGTCATGTATGATAACATAGGCTTTGGACATGAAATTTGTGACGAATTTCACATACCCCATCCCCTCTGAATGCTGGCGAACTACCAGAGTCCATTTGAAAACAGATTTGGGTTCAACGTTTCTCTTGGAGAACCTGTTCAGGCCTAAACCCTAGAACTTGTCCGCATGCTCAAACATGAATAAGTAGAAAACCAGGGAGCAATATTTGAAAGAGCAAAAGGATGACATATCTTGGAAAAGAATCTCAGCCTGCATCATGAGCCATAGAAACCCTAAACCCGCCTTAGTCACCCTATCGTCATTTTCTAACCCCAACATTTTCAAATACGTTCCCCAACAACGACGCCAAAAAGATGTTGTCGTTCCTAGAGACAGTCTTGAGTTGCAGGAGACTAGTGCCTAGGACATCTTAAAAGCAGGAGGTTAAATGGGTTTTCTCCATGCTTTTGAGAGGACCTCCCAGATAACAACTTGGTGAAATTATTAGATAAATGGTTCTAGATAACAATGGGAGCAGAGTAATGATTGTGAGAATAAGGGATAACTCAGAATGGGCCTATGGCTCCTATGAAGCTCAATTCACTGCAATAGGGCCGGATGTGGAACCAATGAATAGATTTTTAAGATAATTCGGATGGAAGCGAAAGAAGAACAAGGATGGTAAGTCGGAGTGGGGCAGGCCTACAAGGGTATAAGAGTCTGCCCTCCAGAGACTTAAAGAGGAGAATGATCAGGATGAGAATTATGAGATGGAAATTATGCACCGAGCCTAATTAAGGTAGCCGATAGACCATTATATGAGTATCATACAAGATAAATTCATTAATTAGCCATTAATGACCCGCATTCTGAACACATGATAACTTGAAGGAAAGTATGGCGAAACTAAATAGGAGATTAAACCAACACACAGAAGAAGCATACATATTGTTCAAAAGCCCAGTAGGAATCCATTTTGCGACAAGTCATCATTATATTATCTTCTCAAAATAGCTCTTCCTGATATGCATTTAGAGCTAATCCCAAACATTACAAAATGTGCTACACAAACTATGCACTCAGAACTTCCAGATAAATTAGAACCTTTTCTTCATCTCCGAGTTGGCTTTTTATAGTTTTTACATTGGGCACCTCGGCCAGATAATTTCTCAAACAAAATATTACTTCTTGATTTTACAGTTTCCTATCCAAATGTAATATCCCAGAAGGGAATTTTCAGCAGATCATGCTTGAAAAACGCATTCTTGAGGTATGAGGGCTTCAGCTATCATATCATATCTATGAAAATGTTCAGCAACCAAAATAAATATCAGCAGCAACCTTTACTCAGCTTTTAAGGGCAAAAAGGTGGGGAAAAGTGAGGATTTTGGCCCTAAAATGAGTGAATAAGGAAATCTGCGTAAAATGACGGGTCAAGGTTTTGGAATATGTTAGAATAGGTCAAGAGGGACTTCCATGTCGAATTTCAGCTCAAACAAAGGCGTTTTGCTATGTTAAACAGTTCCTCCTTCCCGACTAGTTAATAAAAACCCTGATTTCCCAAGATTTTGAATATGTAGAAATTTGCTGAAGCAAGGACAACGTATTTTCTAAAGGTATGAGATGTAAAGCACTATGAATAATCAGGGGATGAGTTTGAGTACAAGGCATAGGCTTTCAGTAAGGTTAAACAACAGTTTTATATAGAAAACCCCTCAAGATAGAGGTACCGCAAGACAAGAAAATAATCTAGAAACCCTACAGCGTTTTCTGCAGTAGCTGTGAGACAGAAGATGCATATATAGCCAATAATAATGTATAGCAGCGGAAGAGAGTACAAATCTTGAGGAAACAACCTCTCAAGAGAAGAAATGCAAGCCTCCACAACACATGTACATAAACATGAAAAGCGTTGTTATTTCTGCATAAACCCTAGGCTATGAAAAACTCAGTCTAAGACGAAATGCTGCTCCAATACATAGATATGACAGTATATAGCTCAAATACAATAGGGGAGCAAAGCTCTAACCCTTATAAGCAGTAAGATCTCAATCCTCCAAGGGATTGGCTGAAATACACGATACGACCAAAATGTCGGAGTTGCTGGGCAGCTACTGCAACTCCAAACTGAAACCAAATAGAGAAGGCTGAATATGATGATCAACTGAAGTAGACCTCCTCCAATTGATCTCCAAAGTGGAAGGCTGATCCTTACACTTGAGATCTTCCCCACAAATCAATCGGCAAACCCTCACAGCAGCTGCACCATAAAAATAACGCAGATACAGAAAGGGACTGCGCAGTAGGGGCAGAATAACTGTTGGCCTGATGCCAAGATCTGCAAATCAGCTCCAAAATCTCCCAATCTGATCCTCCAAGGAAAGAGAGACTCTCCCTCTGAAAAACAAGAGGAGGAGGTGGTGTCGTAAAGTCACCACGGCAACACCCTACAACACAGAATTACGCTGCTGCAGCAATAATGCTGTCCTGGAGGATGATGCTAAGAAAATAACCTTGCCCGAGCAGGCACTCGAAGTCCCCCGGGGCTAAGGGTGAGATCTCTGCACGGAGACACTCGGTTGCACTAAACAGTGCAGCAGACGGGCTAAACAGCCAGCGTGCCAAAGAAAGACAAATGTCTCACTCAATAATCAATAATCCAAGAATCCACGCATGCCTCAAATGAGGAGGCTCCTCCATCTTTTATAGTGTTGGTTTCCCTCCAAAACCAAATGTAGCCTCTCTCTCTCCTCCACATCCTCATCCTTATCCACATTCTCATCCTTATCTGCGCAGAAGCTTGGAGAAACTTCTAGAGTGTCCATAGTCCCCCTCCTCCACGTGGTGTTGGGTGCCCCCTTGACTCCCACTTAAGTCACAACGTTGTGCTACTAGGTGGATGTCTTATTTCATTTAAGTGAGTTTAGACCCTCTTTACTCACTTTTTATTTATTTACAAACTATAGGTGGAAAAATAAACAAAATAGAATATTCCAATTTGCTGTCGCAAATTAGGAATATTACAGTCCCCCCCGGCAAAATGTTGCTTGCCCTCAAGCAACTGCCTGAGCAAGTCTCCTCCTAGCGGATGCTCTCCATCAATGCTGCAAAATATGCCTGGGTCCCAGATGCGCCACTGAATCTCCCCTGTACTCTGCATCATCCTTATATGAAGGGATCTCTCAATGCCAGGATCCCAAACTGATCTCTCATGGTACCAGCCAACCAAAAGTCCTCCTGGATCCCATCGCCACCATGTCCAATAATAGCCCAAGTCCCATGGCTCGGACTGTGCACTGCCTCTAGCTATGACTGATGAAGACCATGACTCTGGCTGTGCTATATCTGTCATGGTGTAAGCTGTCCCATCAACTGTGTACCAGCTCATCACCTCTCTCCACTCAAGGCATGAAGTGAGGAACATCTCTCTCATGTGGATCCTCCATCCCCAAGCAATCATCCAAACAAAATGAGCCACCTCCCGACAAGGCAACTCCTGAAAATCTTCTTCCACCTCAAGCTCCGGTAATGAAGGTGGGCTGAAAATCTGATCTTGGCAAGCATCATAGCTTACCCCATGCTGTCCTTCTCTCCACTCATGACAAGTGTAGAGTGTATGCTGATCTTGGGCTGTAAAATCATTGCCCTCCAATGGCAAAGTGAAGAACAATCCTCCAAAGAAGGTTCCTCCAACAATGAAGAACACGCTGGCCCAAAACAATTCATCCACGAAGAATAGGACATGTGCATCATGGATCATCCTAATGAGATGTTTGCTGAAGGTGTTACATGAGGATACATAATGCAAACAATCTCTCACAAGGATACAACGTAGTCTCATCCACTGCAACTTCAGAAAATTACATGGCAAGCAATGTACAAGATTCATCACATCTACTAATGGATAGTAAATGGTTGATTATGACAACAACATAAGACCAACCACTTTCCCATGGCTGTACAATGGATGAATATCAATCTCATGGCCCACCTCAAAAGAGAACACATATGTAGTAGTGGTGGCCATGCCTCCTCCCATGCTCCCATTAGAACATGTAGTGCAGAGAATGTGAGAATTCTTCCCACTCAAGGACACATCCAACTCATGTGTCTCCCTCATAATCAAGCCTCCTATACAAATCTGATCTATATCAGCAAATGGAGAAATGAACATCAGCGAAATGAAGGAAACGCTGAAGGTTACATATGATGAAAAGAGGTACCAACAGCTTCCCCAACAAGTACAGCGCAGTTTTACAAGTTACTGCTTGATAAGAGTACAAGGCAAAATGTTTATGTTAAACATGCATGTCTTCATATAATGCATGATATAGTGCTGCAAATGAACATACATGAGGTGATAAAACATTTTCTCAAAGCCACAAAAGAGATGGTTGCCTCCATCACGTAGATTGGCCCAATAAAAATCATGGAGCAATATGACAAGCTTGCCCCCTTGTGAAGCAATGCACTGCATAGGAATGGAAAGAGTGTGCAAGACAAACTCCTCACCATATGCTGGAAATAAGATGGTACATGGATCCATAAATGAGTCCTCCATAGTGTTTTGGCATGCTATGAAGAAAAATGAACCATGTGCTACAAGAAGATAATCCTCCTTATGCTCGGAAATCCAAGTTAAGAAGAGTATGCCATAGTGATAAATGTCTCTATCATCATTACCTCCTCTAAGTGCAACAAATATGAAGTGATCTTGGGACCTATGGGTTATAGATCCACCATATCTCTGCTGCGCACACTTCATCCATAATGTTCTGCTCCAAGGTGACAACGCTGTGAGCTCATGCAAATAAGCTCCTGTCAATACAAGACTCTGTTCTTTGACATGCTCCTTATCAAAGACTCCTCTAATAATGCTGCAACAAATGTGGAATACTCCCCAAGATGGAAGTGCTTCCCCATCATCATCAAAGATCAAGGAGATAGTGCCATCTCCTCCTCTTGCAACATTATACAAAGTGTGAGAGCAAATCTGCCCTTGCTCTCCCAAGCAAAGCAACAAGAAATTGTGTTGCCTCCCCATACCTCCATCATACCAATCATGTGATGAAGACACAATGGATGATATGAGTATCATATCAACACCATGCATCCATACTCTATGCTTCTCAATGATGCAAGTATCCAGCCATCTTTCCTCCATCCTCTGACTCTTAGGAAGAGTGTTTGCCAAGAGATGGCCAAACTCTTTTAAGAGTAACCAGTGCAGCCAAGCCTCTTGCTGCCTGGTATCATAGATTTGTAGGTAGCCTCCTAGCTCCTTGCTCATCAACCACATCCACTCAATCACTTGTGGATGCCTCCTTCTTCTCCTCATCCTGATACTCCTCCAATGAGGGTTACCATCCTCCAAAATCAAATTTCTGAATTTGCACTTCATAGGGTTTTGAAATGTAAACTTCTCAAGGATCAATGAGACCCTTTCAAGAATCAAATAGGTGGTAGGCAAAAACCCCCATCATGATGTGTATGGCTCAAGGGATGTCCAACACAAGCATGAGAGATGTTATCCATCCGAAGATGTCTTCCATCTTCTATCTGCTCTTGTGAGAAGGGAACCAAATCATTGTGTTCCATAGTGTGTTGAAGTGCATCTATAGTGAGATCTCTCCTTGAGACCTCCCCTTCATCCATGTTGCAAAGCGCAGTGCAACCAGGCTGCTCTATAGTAGCAATGAGATTTGACCCTTGGTCTACAAGAGTCCCGTCCTCAAAATTGTTGGCTGGCCCAACTGTCGATGCATGTGGCTGCTCATCCATGAGTGGGATAGCGTTTTCACAAGCCTCCTCAAGAGGTGATGTGATCTCTTCTTCTCGATTAGAATTGGAAGCGCATGGTACTTCCTCTTCTTTTTCATTCTTCTTGACCTCCTCAAAGGTGGATGTATCTTTTCTAGATCTGAAAAAGAAATAACTATCCTTTTTCACCGTTCCGGTCCTCTTGGGCTTAGACTCACCGGGACTATTGGATTCCTCATGCATGGGAAGAGGTGATCTCCCAGTAGTACGCGGCAAATCTGAACTCTGTATGCTAGAAACTTCATCCTCTCTGAGCTGACAGTAATCTTTGAAGGGCAAAATTGCTTTTAAGTCTTCCCCCATGGACTTCCATTCTCTGAAATAATCTTCAAGAGGTATACGACCATGTTGCCTCGGGACTTCAGGGAAGAATGTAGGCATTGTGATCCTCATATTTTCCATAGATAGCCAGCTCCACAGGCTGAGCCAGAACTATGCTCTGATACCACTGTAATATCCCAGAAGGGAATTTTCAGCAGATCATGCCTGAAAAACGCATTCTTGAGGTATGAGGGCTTCAGCTATCATATCATATCTCTGAAAATGCTCAGCAACCAAAAGAAATAACAGCAGCAACCTTTACTCAGCTTTTAACGGCAAAAAGGCGGGGAAAAGTGAGGATTTTGGCCCGAAAATGAGTGTATAAGGAAATATGCGTAAACTGACGTCTCAAGGTTCTGGGATATGTTAGAATAGGTCAAGAGGGACTTCCATGTCGAATCTCAGCTCAAACAAAGGCGTTTTGCTAAGTTAAACAGTTCCTCCTTCCCGACTAGTCAATAAAAACCCTGATTTCCCAAGACTTTGAATATGCAGAAATTTTCTGAAGCAAGGGCAACGTATTTTCTGAAGGAATGTGATGTATAACACTATAAATAATCAGAGAATGAGTTTGGGTACAAGGCATAGGCTTTCAGCAAGGTTAAACAACAATTTTATATAGAAAACCCCTCAAGATAGAGGTGCCGCAAGACAAGAAAATAATCCAGAAACCCTACAACGTTTTCTGCAGTAGCTGTGAGGCAAAAGATGCATATATAGCCAATAATAATGTATAGCAGCAGAAGAGAGTACAAATCTTGAGGAAACAACCTCTCAAGAGAAGAAATGCAAGCCTCCACAACACATGTACATAGACATGAAAAGCATTGCTATTTCTGCATAAACCCCAGGCTATGAAAAACGCAGTCTAAGACAAAATTCTGCTCCGATACATATATATGACAGTATATAGCTCAAATACAATAGGGGAGCAAAGCTCTAACCCTTATAAGCAATAAGATCTCAATCCTCCAAGGGATTGGCTGAAATGACCAAAATGCCGGAGTTGCTGGGCAGCTACTGCAACTCCAACTAAAACCAAATAGAGAAGGCTGAAGATGATGAGCAACTGAAATAGACCTCCTCCAATAGATCTCCAAAGTGGAAGGCTGATCCTTACACTTGAGATCTTTCCCTCAAATCAACCGGCAAACCCTCACTGTAGATACACCATGAAAATAACGCAGTAACTGAGAGGGACTGCGCAGTAGGGGCAGAATAACTGTTGGCCTAATGCCAAGATCTGCAAATCAGCTCCAATATCTCCCAATCTGATCCTCCAAAGGAAAGAGAGACTCTCCCTCTGAAAAACAAGAGAAGGAGGTGGTGTCGTAAAGTCACCACGGCAACACCCTACAACACAGTATTACGCCGCTGCAGCAATAACGCTGTCCTGGAGGATGATGCTAAGAAAATAACCTTGCCTAAGCAGGCACTCAAAGTCCCCCGAGGCTAAGGGTGAGATCTCCGCACGGAGACACTCGGTTGCACTAAACAGTGCAGCGTACGGGCTAAACAGCGAGCGTGCCAAAGAAAGACAAATGTCTCACTCAATAATCAATAATCCAAGAATCCAAGCATGCCTCAAATGAGTAGGCTCCTCCATCTTTTATAGTGTTGGTTTCCCTCCAAAACCAAATGTAGCCTCTCTCTCTCCTCCACATCCTCATCCTTATCCACATTCTCATCCTTATCTACACAGAAGCTTGGAAAAACTTCTAGAGTGTCCATAGTCCCCCTCCTCCACGTGGTGTTGGGTCCCCCCTTGACTCCCACTTAAGTCACAACGTTGTGCTACTAGGTGGATGTCTTATTTCATTTAAGTGAGTTTAGACCCTCTCTACTCACTTTTTATTTACTTACAAACTATAGGTGGAAAAATAAACAAAATAGAATATTCCAATTTGCTGTCGCAAATTAGGAATATTACACCAAATAAAAAATGATGAGATATAACTGCATCGTATCAGAGGAAGTATTCTTTCAACACTGACTACAATAGAAACATGACAAAAACATAACATGCAGATAATAATTTGGGTGAAATCGAGATTTCACCCAATTTTACATCACATTGAAATTGAAACAAAATTAAAAAGAAAGGCCGCATGGGCCTAATCATGATGTCCTTTAGCCGTTACGATGAGGAGTGGCAGAGCCCCTTGAATGGTGTGATCTGACTGAAGAAGTGGAGGAGCCAGGCTGGTGAGGCGACTGAGGTGGCAATTGCTGCGAAGTGGAGGGAGTTGGAGGATTTGCGTATTCATAGCACCTTTGCCAGGTGACCGCTGCGAGTAGAGGTGCTGTGCTGAAGAATTCGAACATAGACTGAAGTTGAGTGAGCTTAGAATACTTAAGGCAAGCCGCGAAAAATCTTTTGACCTGAGCAAGGAGGAAGTATTCCTTGCGTAGTGCTGCTACTAAGGTATCTACCTTCAAGTGGGATGTCTTCTCTAATGTTATATCTTCCCGGTACTTGATCTCGGACATTTTCTGGTCAGAAGTAGTTAGGGGAAGCAATGCCCCTGTCTGTTGATCCCATAATGGTGGAAGACCATCCTCTACTAACTTACGCCATTCCTGATCAAATCTCTCCACCCCCTTTGTCACGCATGCTAAATATCCCAATGCTTTACGCATGCCTCCTCTTTCTGGATCATCTTATTAACCTCCATGATGGTCCTGAAACGGTCGACCACTCCATGAGTGCTCAGTTCTTTAGATGGGAGTTCGTTGATATACTTGGCATACCTCCTTGCTGCTACTGCCTTGTTGTCTCCTTCCCTACGGTCGACCTCCAACTGTACCTTATACTCTCGGATGATGTTCTTATTGTCGTTGGCCAACACGATGAGCTCCCAATGCTCTTTGACCTTTGTTATGATCTCCATCCAGACCATTTGCCTAGCTTCTGCTATTGACATATTTCCTTTAATCTGTGCTTTCAAGTCTTTGATAGACTTCTCGTGTCCTTGGGCCTCCCTACGAAGGGTCTCAACCTCCTTCTATTGGGATGAGATCGTCTTTTGGATCTCTGTGTATGCCGCTTTGGCCTCATCCAGGAGCCGTCGGGTGGTGTGTGTTTCATCTTCTGACATCCTCAGGTCTGCCAGAGCTTTGGTTAACTGTTCTGGAGCACTTTGCGGGTCCTCCGGTACAGGAACTACACACACATGATTACCGCGCTCAAGTTGTAGCTCTGACAGCTACTCCCTTAATCTCGCGATCTCCTCATCCCTCTTTGCAAGGGAATCAATGAGGACAACTTTTTCCTTTCCCACTCTGGAAAGTTCCTTGGTTTGAATATGTTCAGAACGAGGGATATTCAATTTTCGTCTCAATTCTTGTACCTCCAACTTTGTTTTGCTAAGAAGAGTCTGTAACGCTGAATTGGCATCAACTCCCTTCCCTCTTATCAACTTTTTGCAGTCCTCCAGCTGCGCAGCAAGAGCTTTAACATTTGCCAGTGACCTTCATCTGTGCCAATCTCCTTTTGGCCCTCTCCAGGGTGACGGTATGTTTTACTACTTCAGTTCGTAGCATGTCTTCGATGCACTGGTGCAAATTTAACTTATCAGGCAAGGGGATGGAAGTCAAATTTAGAATTATTTCCAGGGCTTTGTACTACGATCCCGGGGGTAAGGGGTGACAGGCTGAATGTTGGACAGCCAATATAAGTTGATCTTTATGCATATCCAAGGCTGAGGTGAGCCTGGTATGATGCTTGTCTACGAACTGAGACAGTTCAGCTCTCAGTTTCTCCCTTGCAGATTTGTTCCTGGCCTCGATCTGTTTCCTTGCATCATCTTTGCCCAACGTGACAGCCTGTGAAAGCTCTGAAGGTGCCGAAGAAGAGGAAAAATCATAGGAGAGTTGGAAGCCTTGTCTGTCTTTGCCTTGACCCCTGAGCAGTGAGATCTCATCGTGAGGAATTTCAGTGTCAAGGTCCTCAGTGCCTTCAGTCCTCTGCCTCTTATTGGCGTGCCCTTCCTCTTCCTCCTCCGTGAACCCTTGGTTAACCTGGGGATTTTCCTGTTCCAACACTTCTGCCTCACCGAGTACATTGTCTCCTTTTCCTTCAGCATCTGGGGATTCGACCTCCATCTTTGTGTCCAAAGGCCATGAATCACAGTTAGCTTTCCATTCAATAAGAGGCCTAGGTTCATACTCATATGCTGTGGATTTAAACTTCTTCTTCCTACATGTGATAAACCCCTTAGGATCGTAATGCCAAGCATCTCTTCGCAGGAAATTCATCTCCTGCAACATCCTTTCCATAGAGGAGAGGGCGTGCCTTGAATTGACGGTGAAAGGGCCTATAGTATTTGGGAGCCTGAAGATATATCCCTTTTTCGCAGGCACGAAGTGGGCTTGGTCGACACTTAGGACTTGACAGATGAAATCGAGGGCGAAAATCCTCATGGACAAGAACACTGGAGGCACTTCAACACCATATACCCTGATCTTGGTGTGATCTTCAAACAGGTACCAATCACTGGTACAATTCATTTCACTGAACTGGAGCCACTCCTTTTGCTCAAGAAAAACTTTGGGCGGGCAGCTGTCATATATGATGGCATAGGCTTTGGACGTGAAATCCTTGATGAATTTCGCATACCCCTTCCCCTTTGAATGTTGGCGAATTGCTGGAGTCCATTCAAAAACAAATTTGGGTTTAACATTTCTCTTGGAGAACCTGATCAGTCCTAAACCCTCAAACTTGTCCGCATGCTCAAATAGGAATAAGTAGAAAACCAGGTAACAGTATTTGAAAGAGCAAAAGGATGACATATCTTGGAATTGGGCTTTGATAGCCGAGGCCAAGAAAGTGGGGATATCTAAAAGAATCTCAGCCTGCATCATGAGCCATAGAAACCCTAAACTCGCCTTAGTCACCCTATCGGCATTTTTAAACCCCAGCATTCCCGAGATGATTGCTAAAATAGGCTGTATAGTATCACGGAATAGTGACAGCTGAATAGACTCTGTTTGAGGGAGAGTAGATAGGCGTGAGTCAGAGATGAGTTCGAGAAAACTGTTCTGCTTCTCTAAGGGTTGGTTCGAGAAGTGGTAGGAGGGAGTGACTTCGGTGAACTCGACATAGTCTTAGGCGGGAGGATAGCATAGGGCTTTTCTGATGAGCTGAGGAGTGATCTCGAGAATCTTGACCCCCCGAGCGGAGAGGAAGATATCCTTATGATTGGTGTAGGCATCGCCAAGCCAGGTGATAAACTCCAGGAACGGATGGGTATTCGAGGCAATTTGGTAATAAAGCCCTGAATCAACGACTCTAAACACATCTTCCCTCTGTCGCTGAAAATCAAAGAGCTTGGCCCTAGTACGGGCCACATTGAAAGGGTAAACCAGGTCGCAGAGCTGAGAGTGGGCATTTGTGAGTGGTTTGGGTCTTGGAGCAGTCCTGACCTCGCAAGCTTGAGGGGTTTTGGGGGCGGAGCATTTCATTTTTTCTATAATAATTTGAACAGACAGTAAAAGGGAAATAATGAAAGGGACATGACCAAATACCTGAGGTAGCAGGGAAAGCGACGGGAGGGTGAAAGGCAGCCAATACTTGAGTTTTTTTTTACCCGTTTAACAGAGTGAAATGTTGGTAAGTGACTAGCAAATTCCAAACAACTGAGAGTAAAAATTGCTGCAGAAACAGGGTTTTTACTGGGTAATGGGGGCGGGGTGACAAATGTAGGGCTGAAGTCATGAGGACGTTGTCAAAGGGACACGTGGCACGCGGTGGTTGGCCGACAGCGACCGAGTAGGTTGGGCCACGTGCCAAACACGGGGGTACCGTCCTTCGTACCCCGACCAAACTTACCTTACCTTGAAGCATACCTGTGCTAGCTGTATGTGGGTGGGCCCCTCTAGTTTTCGTCGGGTTTGTTGTCACTCCTAGAGACAACCTTGGGTTGCTAAAGACTAGTGCCTAGGATATCTTAGAACAGGAGGTCATCCAGGTTCTCTTTCATGCTCTATAATGGGAACCCCTTGATATTAACTATAGATGGAAATATTTGATATGTGGTTCTGGATCACAAAGAGAGCAGAGTAGTAGTTGGGAACCTTGATTGTGAGGAGAAAGGCCTGCTCAGAATGGGCCTGAAGCTGTCATGAAATAGGACTTGTTGCAAACAGGGCCAGATGTGAAACTAACGAACAGTTATTAAAGTTAATTAGGATGAAGACCATGAAGAATGAGCATGGTAAGTCAGAGTGAGGTGGGCTTAAAAGGTATAAGAATCCACCCATCAAAGGACTTAAGAGGAAAATGGTAAAGAGAGGGAACTTGAAATGAAAATCATGCCCCGAGCTTGATTAAGGTGATACTGTAAGTCATGATACGAGTACCATTCAAGATAAATTCATACATAGCTTATAGACCACGCGCATTCCGAAAGCAACGATAACAGGAAGGAAAATATGAGTGAAATGAGCATTAAACTAAACAAACACATCAAAAACATACATACTGTTCATCATTCCAGTAGGAATCCATTCTCGCAACGAACAGGCGTTATATTATTCTTCAAAATGGCTCTTCAAATATACATTAAGAGAAAACCTCAAAACTACAAAATATGTTATGCAAACTACACACTTCCACTGTTAGAAAATTCAGAACCTTTACCTAGTCTGCGGTTTGGTCTTTTATCGCTGTTTACATGGACAACGAGACCAGATATTTCTTCAGACAAAATATTCCCTGTTGATATTATAGTTTTCCATTCAAATAAAAAATGATGAGGGATAATGATATCTCATTCGAAACGGTATGGTCCGACACTGAATATAACAAGAACATAATAGAAAATATGAAATATAGAGAGTGCATAGGGTGAAATTGAGATTTCACCCATTTTTACATTACATAGAAAATGAAAAATCAAAAGTTAAAGACAGGTCGCATGGGCCAAATTGTGATATCCATCATTTGGTACGTCGAGGAGTGCTCGAGCCTTCTGGATGGCGTGAACGGACTTCTGGATTGTGTGAGCGGAGAGAAGATGAATTGGATCCATGCTGACGAGGCGGAGGAGGTGGTAGCTGCTATGAAGTAGAGGAAACTGGAGGATTCACGTACTCGTAACACTTTTGCCACAAAACTTCCTCGGTTGTTGGTGTTGTGTTGTAGGTCTCAAACATAGACTGCAACTGTGTAAGCTCCGTATAACCCACGCAGACAACAAAGAATTTCTTAACCTGATAGAGAAAGAAAAATTCCTTGCGCAGTGCAGCTATTATGGTTTCTGCCTTTAGCCGGGAGGTTTTCTCTAGCGCCTGACTGTGGATCCCAGCATGGTGGGAGGCCAGCTTCTACCAGCTTGCGCCATTCCTGATTGAACTTCTCCACTCCCTTTGATACCATTGCTAAAAACCCCAACGTGTTCACGCGTGCGTTTTCTCTTTAAATCATTTTGCTGACATCCACGACTGTCCTAAAACAGTCGAGCACTCCCTGTGTGCGCAATTCTTCAGGGGAGAGCTCATTGAGGTACTTCATATACTTCTTTTCTATTGATGCCTTTTCTTCTCCTTCCCTATGTCCAACCTCCAATTGGGCCTTAAATTCGTGAATTGCGATGTTCTTGTCATTGACCAGTACAAGAAGGTCCCAATGCTGCTTAACTTCTGCTATGATTTCCCCCCAGACAAGTTGCCTTGCTTATACGAGTGAAATGTTACCTTTGATCCGCCCTTTTAAGTCTCTGATAGACTTGTCATGCTCCTGAGCCTCCTTGCGGAGGTTCTCAACCACTTTTTGTAGGGATGATATCGTCCTCTGATTTGTTGCTTTTGCGGCATGGGGCTCGTCTAAGAGCTGACGAATTGAGTGGGTCTCGTCTTCTGACATCCTTAAGTCAGATAGGGCCTTGGTGAGCTGCTTCGGGGCAGTGTCAGGATCTCCTGATATAGGAGCCGCGCATGTATGCCTGTCCCATTTGAGTTGCAAATCTGACAACCTCTCCCTAAGCCCGACAATCTCTTTGTCCTTTTGGACGTTCTCTTCCTGCTGGTGAGCAAGGGAGTCAGCGAGAACCATCTTTTCCTTTTCTACCTAGACGAGCTCCTCTGTCTGAATATATTCAGCACAAGGCATGTTCAACTTTCTCCTCAACTCCTGTACTTTCCAATCTGATTTGGTAAGAAGAGCTTGCAGTGCTGCATTGGTATCAACTCCCTTTCCTCTTATCATTTTCTTGGCGTTCTCCAGCTGGGTAGCGACGTCCTTAGCACCGATCTTTTCTCTTCGTTGGTTTTCCTTTATTTGCTTTATCTTCTTTTCGAGCTTTTGTAGGGCAACTATTTCCTTAACGACCTCAGTCCGTAGCATGTCCTCGATACACTGGTGCAAATCCAGCCTGTCTATCAGGGGAATGTTGCCCAGATTAAAATTTATTTCTAGAGCCCTATATTGGGATCCAGAAGGTGATGGCTGCAAAGCCGACTGCTAGATGGCCAATATGAGCTATTCTTTATCCATATCCGACACAGAGGAAAGCCTAGAATAGTGTTTATCCACGAACTGAGAAAGTTCGGTCCTCAACCTTTCCCTTGCGAACTTGTTTTTGGTCTCAATCTCATCCCTTGCCTACCGTCTGTCTAGTGTGATTGCCTATGAAAGTTCTGAGGGGGCTGAAGACGAGGCAAGGTCGAAAGAGATTAGAAAACCTGGCTTATCTTTGTCAGGACCCTTGAGCACACAGACCTCATCATCAGATAACTCGACCTCTATGTCATCTGGCCCTTGAGTTTTCTGTTTTTTATTAGGGTGAGTTTCCTCATCAACATCCATAACCTCTTGACTTCCCGAGGGGACCCCTGTTCCTGCTATTATGCCTAAACAGACACATTATCTCCTTTTCCTTCGGCAACTGAGGATTCGGCCTCCATCTGTGCATCCAAAGGCCACATATCAAGGTTAGCTTTCCATTCAATGAAGGGCCTAGGTTCATGCGTATAAGCTGTTGATTTTATTTTCTTCTTCTCGCTGGTGAGGAATCCCTTAGGGTCATAGTGTCAGACGTCTCCTTGAGGGAGTTTCATTTCCCGCAACATTTTTTTCACAGTGGGGAGGGCATGTCTTGAACTAATGGTGAAAGGGCCAATTGAATTTGGAAGTTTGAAGTTGTGTCCCTTCTTTGCACACATGAAGTGGACCTGGTCGGCCTTCAAGACTTGTTGGATGAATTCGAGGGCAAAGACCTGCATGGATGGGAACACCGGCAGGGGTTAAGGAGGCACCTCTGCAACGTAGACCCTGATCTCAGTGTGGTCATAAAACAGGTACCAATCACCTATGCAATCCGTCTTGCTGAACTGGAGCCAGTCCTTTTGCTTAGGGAAGATTCTGGGTCGGGTGCTGTCGTGTATAATGGCATAGGCTATGGACATGAAATCATTAACGAATTTCGCATACCCCTTCCCCTCTGGCTGCTGGTGAACTGCCAGAGTCCACTCGAAAAAGGATTTGGGTTGGGCATTTGTTCTCGAGAATCTGTTCATTACTAGACCTTCAAACTTATCTGCGTGCTCAAATAAGAACAGGTAAAAAACAAGGGAACAGTGTTTGAAAGAACTAGAGGAGGACATCTCTTAAAACTAAGCCCTGATAACTGAGGCTAGAAGGGAGGGGATATCCAAAAGGATCTCTGCCTGCATCACGAGCCATAGGAAAGCTATACCTGCCTTAGTCACCTGCTCAACCTCCTCAAACCCTAACATTCCTGAGATGACTGCTAGGATTGGTTGTACATTGCTTCAGAAAGTTGACAGGGGAATAGAATCTGTGTAAGGGAAAGATGACAAGCGCGAGTTGGAGAGAAGATTGAGGAAACCACTTTGTTTTTCCCAGGTTTGTTTTGAAAAATGGCAGGAGAGGGAGACCTCAGAGAACTCAACACAGTCCTGAGCAGGAGGGTAACGAAGGGCTTTCCTTATGAGCTGGGGGGTAATCTGGAGGATCTTGGTGCCCCGGGTGGAAACAAAAATGTCCCTACGCTCGACGTAGGCCTCCCTGAGCCAGCTAATGAATTCTGGGAAAGTGTGTGTCGTTGGGCGATTTGATAATACAGACTCGACTCAACAACCCTAAATATGTCCTCGCCTCTTCGCTGGTAGTCGAAGAGCTCAGCTCTGGTGCGGGCTACATTAAAGGGGTAGATTGGGTCACACAGTTGGGTGTGAGCGTCAGTGAGGGGTTCGGTCAAGGAGCAGTCCTGACCTCGCGGGCTTGGGGGGTTTCAGGCACAGATCGTTTCAATTTTTCCATGACAATTCAAAATAAAAACAAAAGGGAAATAGCAAAATGGAAAAACGACGAAATACATGAAATATTGGTGAGGTAGCAAAAGGGGAAAACAACGCTGGAGTTGTAGAAATTTTAAGACCCATTCTAGTTTTCAGTTTCTCCTTATTTCTCCCATATAGTTAAATGCCCATTCCCATAACCATACATTCAACAAGCTGGAAAAATAAATATTTTTTGAAAACACAAATTATGGAAATTTCAGTGTTGAAAATGCGGAAATAAAACTCAGAAAAATAAATTAGCCACACACAGAAATTTGACACGCTGATTTTTGGTCAAGATGACCCTGGGAAAACCCCCTACAACTCTTGGGGAAAACTAGTTCGAAAGCTTCTCTTTATTTTTGAATATGCTTTTATAGTGAACAGTATAACACAGTAAAAATTACAACAAACACAAAACCCACTTATCTCGATTTTCATGCCAACTTTCCACCTTGAAAATCGTGCCAACAACAAACTGAAAATTACAGGAAAAATTACAGCATTAAATGCTGTACTCGTTGCCTTGAAAAACGTGCCAAATTCTACTTGTACGGAATTGTACAGAACCGTATGAACAATACAACAACCCCTCCTCGATTTCCATACCCAGAAAAGCTACCTCGAAAATCATGCCCTTGACTATTGAATCTGCTCGAAAATACACTGTACTTTGCCTTGAAAAGCGTGCTAATGATGTTGTACGGATTCTGTCTTGGTAACCGTGCCAAATAAATGCTGCTGTCCGAAAATGCTACCTTGGGAAATGTGCTCTCCTACTGTACAAATTTGCTGTATATCTTTTGCTGCTCTTCCTCCGCTCAGAAATTTCTCTTTAGCTTTCTCACCTCCTTTCTCAATCTGCTCATGAAAGACTGAATGATCTTTTCTCTCTTTTTCCTCCTTTAACCTAACCTTAAGTGACTTTTGGGGAATCCCTAAATCCAATGGCTGAGATAGCTTTAGATCTAGGGTTGAGATTAAATGCTCATTTAAATCTCACTTTCTATTTTTTAATTCACCCCACTTTAATAAAGACCCTCTTAGTCATTTATTTCCAAAGTCACTTTTCACTTTCTAATTTCACATTGACTTTATTAAAGTCACTTTAAAATTTGACTTAGTAACTTTATCACTTGAAGTCACTTTTAAATTAGATTTGACTTTATAATTTATAAAGTCACTTTAGGAGAAAAATTAAATTATTTTGGACACTTTTCCCTAGGCCAAAGATCAAAGCCTTAGGGAACCACATGTCCTCCAGTAAGCAAATTTCAACACTCCCTCTTACCGAGGAAGGTGTTCCTCACCACACCCATCTTGTCTCTGAAGTAGACATGCTTGCCCCATGGTAAAGCTTTGGTAAGAATATTTGTAACCTGCTCATCAGTGGGAATATACTCAAGCTTCGCAGCTCTCTTCTGAACATAGTCCTTGATGAAATGATATCTGATGCCGATATTCTTTGACCTGTCATGAAATACTGGATTCTCCGTGAGTTTAATGCAACTCTGATTATCACAGTAAATCAATGAAGCTCTCAATGGCTGACCAAATAAGCCAAACAACATCTTGCGAAGCCATATGGCTTCACAACTAGCTAGACTGGCTGCCATATACTCTGCTTCTGCTGAACTCAATGCTATTGACAGCTACTTTCGGCTGAACCACGACACCATTGCCGAACCCAACCCAACCCAAAACAACACCTTGAAGTGCTCTTCCTATCAAAATCACAACCTGCCCAATCAAAATCAGTGTAACCTGCCAATCTCATTCCATCTCCCTGCCTATAATCCAGACCATACTCCACTGTCCCTGCAAATACCGCAAAATTTGTTTTACAGCAACTCAGTGCACCCTCCTGGGCTCACACATGAACTGGCTCATCGTGTTGACTGCAAAACATAAATCTAGCCTAGTGTTGACCAAATACATCAAGGAACCAATCAGCTGTCTATACAATGTGGGATCCACTAACTTGGAATCTGAAGCATGAAGCTTCTTTTAGTTGGTGATCATGGGTGCTGACATTGGTCTACAATCCTCCATATGGAATCTGCCAAGGATGTCTGTTGAGATTTTGTATATTTGGGGTAGTATCAGTTGTGCTCTAGGTCCCAAATTTTGAGGAAGGACTAGAGTTCACTTGATCTACAAGACCCAGAAATGGATTTGGGAAATTTCATCTTGTTTAGGAGATATTAAATTAATTAATTACTTTAATGTATTTCCCAAGTTAAAACTTGGGAAAATAAAATAATTAAAGTGAATTTAATTAAACATGTGATGAAATTGTCTTAAGTCACATAGATCAAGCTTTCTTTTAATCTTAGCCATTGATCAAAGATTTAATCTTGGTCATTGATTTGTCAATGAAAAAAGTATAAAGGAAAGGCTTGGGGTCATTTGTAACAAATACAGAGGCAGAGCTTTGAAGCTAAGCTGAGATTCTAGGGTGGGGTTGCTAAGAATTCTCAAGTGTTTTAGTTGCAGAGAGGGGAATTTAGACCAAGGGGATGATCTGATCCTGCAGTCTAGAATACACGAGAAGCAGAGAAGAGATCAGGAAAGACAATGTAGAGGAAAGCAGTAGCAGACGGCAGCAGCAACAACAAGGACAACGTGATTTTCAGGAAACCCTTCAGGGGTTACGCAGAGACCCTTAGGTGCAGCGTAGTGACTGTGTCACCCAGTCTGGGGTAACACAGTCCCTTCCAGTGACAGCGCTGAGCATGTGGAGGCCTCCAGAGGCTGACACAATGTCTTTCAGGGGCAGATCTGGGGTTTCTAGGCCTAAATCTGGTTGAGTTCTGTAAATCCCGTTTGAGCGTGTGGATCAGTTAGTATTGTTGGTCTTAGATCAGCCAGGTGCTGCAGATCTAGAGTTTTCTCTGTAGGGTTTTCTAGATCTGGAACCCAGAGTTGTGTATTTAGAAATATTCTTAATAATAGAGTCTTCCAACAGCCAGAGATCGGTTTTCCCACATTGGGTTTTTCCGGGGACAGTTTGTCCTGAAATAACTGTCACTTTGTCTATGTGTGCATGTGCTTATCTAGATCTGAATTGGTAGAGATTTGTTATGTGTTTTTCTTTGATGTTAACTTGAATTTATTTAGTTGATAACTTGCATAAGTAGGAGAAGCTTAACTGGATTAACATAAATAAATTTCTGGATAAGAATTAAGATTCAGAAATTTCTACATGGTATCAGAGCAATTGCAGATCTAGAAGGGTCACTAGCTGAAGAATCTGAAGGATCTAGCTGCAGAAAGTAGCTGGAAAGGCAGCAGAAAAGCAGATCTGAAAGGATAGCGTTGTTTTCAGGAGGAGATTCACACAGAGGGAAGGGTGACGCTGTCCAGCGTTGTGTCCTAGCAAGCCAACACAATTACTGCGCAGAGGCAGCTCAGAAACAATGCTGGTTGGGTCTGAAGCCAGCTAGTGTGATTCAGATCTGAATCTGTCAGATCCAGAAAAAGTCTGCAGAAAAGTTGCAGAAAATTCAGAAGAGCTAGTGGGGTTAAATTTCTGAAGCTTTCAGATTTTTAGCATTAGCACAAGTGACAAAGTTTCGGAAGAGATCAGTTTCTCAGAGAGTTTCTTGCCAAAGGAAACTTACAGTTTGGTCAGAGGATCAAAGAAGAAGCTGAATCATAGTTGATTTTGTAGATTTCTAAGGAGGGAAATCAAGTGTTAGAGGAAGCAGAGGGTTCCCAGTTCGAAAAGGACCCTAGATCCAAGATCTCTAGCATAGAGAAGAGGAGCTCTGACACATTCTGAGCAGATAGCTCCTCATGGACTGCGTGATCAGGATAGGCTAGAGGGCCTCTCAAGCTTTTCAGAGTGGAAAGCAAGGATCCTAATTGTCCTTGAGGCGTATGTTCTAAGAGACCATGTAGAGCAGACCCTGGCCACAATGACAGATGCGAATCTCCTACGGAAGCATAGAGAAGCTAGTGGGCATGCCAAGTGGCTGATAATGGACAGTATCAAGGACCATATTGTACCACACATAGCTGAGAAAAATACAACTAATGAGATGTGGAAGGCCTTGACTTCCCTATATGAGGGAAAGTCTGTCCAAAGGAAGATGCTGTTGGAGGCCCAAATGAGGTCATTCATGATGACCAAGGGAGAAGACATCGAGCACTTCCTCTTTAGATTGCAGTCAATCAGGGATCAGCTGACTGCAACAGGTGCAACCGTAGATGATGTAGTGATAGTCAGGACTGCCCTCAATGCAGTCACGGATGAGTGGGAAACCTTTGTCCAAAGTATCTTGGGTAGAGAAAACCTCCCAGATTGGGACAACTTGTGGTCGATCCTGTGGCAAGAAGAACTACGAAGGTTCACCAAGAAGCAGCACAACCCTACATTGAGCAAGGTTAAAAAGGAAGAGGAGGAAGATGTAGCCTTGGCATCGAAGAAGCAGTCAAGGAAGAAGAAGGATCTTTCAAAGATCAAGTGCTTCGAGTGTGGAGAAATAGGACATTTTGCAAGCTATTGTCCAGAAAAGAAGAAGGACAAGGAAGTATCATCTTCCAAAGCAGTGGTGGTAGATGATGGGTCTAGAGATGATGTAGCCATGAGTGCTTATGAACCACAGAGGTGGGGTGACATGGACATGTAGAGGAGTTACATGAAAGTGAGGCGGGATCATTGAGAAGCTCATCTCTTGGATCACAAGCGAGCTACAGCAGCCTTAAGACAGTAGCAGGACAATTGGAGCAGTGGGTGCATAGATCACAGATGAGGCATAAGAAAAGGCAGATCTGGAGACTGGGAGGAGCATTGCAGAGCATAGCAGCAATAGCGTAGAAGCAGTAGTTGCGCAGAGGCTGATGTGACTTCAGCAGTGCAGTGTAATACTGCTCACGCAGTGCAGAGCTGCAATAGCACAGAGAGCTTTAGAGGGATAGCGCAGTGCAGTAGCAATGTGATAGATTTCAGCACAAGGAGCTGATGTGACTTTAGTAGTGCAAAGGGAGTCTGATTACGAAGGTAGAGCTATAGCTTCGCATCATTCTTTACATGCCAGCATAGATATGTAGCTTATGGAGCTTCAGTGATGAAGATGCAACCCATTTGACTTGTTTGTCAAAGATTGGGCATGAGATTCATTTGTTTCTCTCAATAACTGAAGTTGCGGTGCAGCAGATCAGTAGTGGCAGTGTTATGAGCAACATATTGAGATGGAGCTGTAGTACAATGGTTGCAGTGGCAGTGGCAGAGTCATGGGTAGCAGTAGAGAATGGCAACATCAGTGCAGAGTTGAGTGGCAGGAGGCCAAGCTTCAGCAGCAAAGAACCAGTGCCCAAAATTCTGTAATGCATAAGTGTGATGTATTGCTAGAGCACACCCTTGATGGTAAGAGGGAGTGTTGAGATTTTGTGTATTTGGTATAGCATCAGTTGTGCTCTAGGTCCCAAATTTTGAGGAAGGACTAGAGTTCATTTGATCTACAAGACCCAGAAATGGATTTGGGAAATTTCATCTGGTTTAGGAGATATTAAATTAATTAATTATTTTAATGTATTTCCTGAGTTAAAATTTAGGAAAATAAAATAATAAAAGTGAATTTAATTAAACATGTGATGAAATTGTCTTAAGTCACACAAATCAAGTTTTCTTTTAATCTTAGCCATTGATTAAAGATTTAATCTTGGCCATTGATTTGTCAACGAGAAAAGTATAAAGGAAAGGCTTCGGGTCATTTGTAAGATACACAGAGGCAGAGCACTGAAGCTAAGCTGAGATTCTAGGGTGGGGTTGCTAAGAATTTTCAAGTATTTTAGTTGCAAAGAGGGGAATTTATACCAAGGGGATGATCTGATCCCGGTGTCTAGAATACACAAGAAGCAGAGAAAAGATCAGAAAAGACAACGCAGAGGAAGGCAGCAACAGCAGCAGACAACAGCAGCAGTAGATAGTAGTAGCAGCAGCAACAGATGGCAGCAGACAGCAGCAACAGACGCAACAACAGCACCAGCAGCAGCAAGGACAGCATGATTTTCAGGAAACCCTTCAGGGGGTTATGCAGAGACCCTTAGGGGCAGCGTAGTGACTGTGTCACCCAGTTTGGGGTAACGCAATTCCATCCAGTGACAACGTTGAGCATTTGGAGGCCTTCAGAGGCTGACGCAGTGTCTTTCAGGGGCAGATATGGGGTTTCTAGGCCTAGATCTGGCTGAGTTCTGTAAATCCCGTTTGAGGGTGTCAATCAGTCAGTATTGTTTATCTTAGATCAGCCAGGTGCTACAGATCTAGAGTTTTCTCTGTAGGGTTTTCCAGATCTGGAGCCGAGAGTTGTGTATTCAGAAATATTCTTAATAATAGAGCCCTCCAGCTGCCAGAGACCGGTTTTCCCACATTGGGTTTTTTCGGGGACAGTTTGTCTAGAAATAACTTTGTCACTTTGTCTATGTGTGCATGTGCTTATTCTAGATCTGAATTGGTAGAGATATTCTAGTCATTTAAAAAAATAATTGTAAATGTCCAATTCCCATGTAAAACATAAATTAGCACACTTCAAAAAGACAGTACTCTAATTTATAATAAATTCAAGATGTTAACTTGAATTTATTTAGTTGATAACTTATATAAGTAGGAGATGCTTAACCGGATTAACAGAAATAATTTCTGGATAAGAATTAAGATTCAGAAATTTCTACATGGTATCAGAGCAATTGCAAATCTAGAAGGGTCACTAGCTGAAGAATCTGAAGGATCAATTATTACAATTATTTACAATTATTTTTTTAAATGACTAGAATTTAAATTCTAGTCATTTAAAAAAATAATTGTAAATGTTAACTTGAATTTATTTAGTTGATAACTTATATAAGTAGGAGATGCTTAACTGGATTAACAGAAATAATTTCTGGATAAGAATTAAGATTCAGAAATTTCTACATGGTATCAGAGCAATTGCAGATCTAGAAGGGTCACTAGCTAAAGAATCTGAAGGATCAATTATTACAATTATTTACTATTATTTTTTTAAATGACTAGAATTTAAATTCTAGTCATTTAAAAAAATAATTGTAAATGTCCAATTCCCATGTAAAACATAAATTAGCACACTTCAAAAAGACAGTACTCTAATTTATAATAAATTCAAGATGTTAACTTGAATTTATTTAGTTGATAACTTATATAAGTAGGAGATGCTTAACCGGATTAACAGAAATAATTTCTGGATAAGAATTAAGATTCAGAAATTTCTACATGGTATCAGAGCAATTGCAGATCTAGAAGGGTCACTAGCTGAAGAATCTGAAGGATCTAGTTGCAGAAAGCAGCTGGAAAGGCAGCGGAAAGCATACGAAGAAGAGGCAAAAATGCGAGAATAAAGTCTACATTTAGTGCGAAGGAAGAGGCATGTCTACAAGGTTTCTTGGTCACCACAGTTCAGTCTAGAATACATCAAAGGTTTGTTCTAGTGCGAAGTCTAGAGGTGACTAGAATTTAAATTCTAGTCATTTAAAAAAATAATTGTAAATGTCCACCGTAAATATATATATATATCATGGAGGATGGACGAATATCAAAAGAATCCCATATCTCTAGGAGAGGGGGGGATCAGGGATTGAGGGATGTTCATGGTATTTAAATATAATCTTAAATCTCCAAACATATGTGTACATGTGGAATTGAATTTATTTTAAATTCTAGTCATTTAAAAAAATAATTGTAAATGTCCACCGTAGATATATATATCATGGAGGATGGACGAATATCAAAAGAATCCCATATCTCTAGGAGAGGGGGGGATCAGGGATTGAGGGATGTTCATGGTATTTAAATATAATCTTAAATCTCCAGACATATGTGTACACGTGGAATTGATTTTTTATGTGTACATGTGTAGTTGATAACTTTGGAAAGAACCAAAGTTAGCAATGCAACTGAAGTATTTGCCTAATTCAAGGCGCAATCTAGCACACTCTTCCCTGTCAGGTACCAATTTGTCCAATGCCTTCATGTACCCCTCTTGTACCTCTGGATCTGTGTGAGGTTTCACCCTAACCCCACCTCCAGGTGCAGGTTGGCCCAACCAAGATGGAGAGTAATTTTTTGGCTTATAATTGGGTACATGAGTATGGTTGGCTTATAATAAGCCAACCATACTCATGTACCCAATTCTTGCTACTGGTAGCAAACCCCTATTCCCATGTAAAACATAAATTAGCACACTTCAAAACGACAGTACTCTAATTTATAATAAATTCAAGATGTTAACTTGAATTTATTTAGTTGATAACTTATATAAGTAGGAGATGCTTAACCGGATTAACAGAAATAATTTCTGGATAAGAATTAAGATTCAGAAATTTCTACATGGTATCAGAGCAATTGCAGATCTAGAAGGGTCACTAGTTGAAGAATCTGAAGGATCTAGTTGCAGAAAGCAGCTGGAAAGGCAGCGGAAAAGCAGATCTGAAGGGACAGTGCAGTTTTCAGGAGGAGATTCACACAGAGGGAAGGGTGACGCTGTCCAGCGCTGTGTCCTAGCAAGCCCATGCAATTACTGCGCAGAGGCAGCTCAGAAACAACGCTGGTTGGGTCTGAAGCCAACTGGTGTGATTCAGATTTGAATCTGTTAGATCCAGAAAAAGTCTGCAGAAAAGTTGTAGAAAATTCAGAAGAGCTGGTGGAGTTAAATTTATGAAGTTTTCAGATTTTTAGCCTTAGCACAAGTGACAAAGTTTGGGAAGAGATCAGTTTCTCAAAGAGTTTCTTGCCAAAGGAAACTTACAGTTTGGTCAAAGGATCAAAGAAGAAGTTGAATCATAGTTGATTTGGTAGATTTCCAAGGAGGGAAATCAAGTGTCAGAGGCAGCAGAGGGTTCCCAATTCGAAAAGGACCCGAGATCCAAGATCTCTAGCATAGAGAAGAGGAGCTCTGACACATTTTGAGCATATGGTTCCTCATGGACTGCATGATCAGGATAGGCTAGAGGGCCTCTCAAACTTTTCGGTGTGGAAAGCAAGGATCCTGATTGTCCTTGAGGCATATGGTCTAAGAGACCACGCAGAGCAGACCCTGACCACACCGACAGATGCGGATCTCCTACGGAAGCATAGAGAAGCTTCTAGGCATGCCAAGCGGCTGATAATGGACAGTATCAAGGATCATATTGTACCACACATAGCTGAGAAGAAGACAGCTAATGAGATGTGGAAGGCCTTGAATTCCCTATACGAGGGAAAGTCTGTCCAAAGGAAGATGCTGTTGGAGGCCCAATTGAGGTCATTCATGATGACCGAGGGAGAAGACATTGAGCACTTCCTCTTTAGATTGCAGTCAATCAGGGATCAGTTGACTGTAGCAGGTGCAACCGTAGATGATGCAGTGATAGTTAGGACTGCCCTCAATGCAGTCACGGATGAGTGGGAAACCTTTGTCCAAAGTATCTTGGGCAGAGCAGACCTCCCAGATTGGGACAGCTTGTGGTTGATCCTGTGGCAAGAAGAACTACGAAGGTTCACCAAGAAGCAGCACAACCCTGCGTTGAGCAAGGTTAAGAAGGAAGAGGAGGAAGATGCAGCCTTGGCATCAAAGAAGCAGCCAAAGAAGAAGAAGGATTTTTCAAAGATCAAGTGCTTCCAGTATGGCGAAATAGGACATTTTGCCAGCTATTGTCCAGGAAAGAAGAAGGACAAGGAAACATCTTCTTCCAAAGCAGCGGTGGCAGATGATGGGTCCAGAGATGATGCAGCCATGAGTGCTCATGAACCATGGAGGTGGGGTGACATGGACATGTAGAGGAGCTACATGGAAGTGAGGTGAGATCCTTGAGCAGCTCATCTCTTGGATAACAAGCGAGCTACGACAGCCTTAAGACAGTAGCGGGATAAGTGGAGCAGTGGGTGCATACTACATAGATCACAGATGAGGCATTAGCAGAGGCAGATCTGGAGACTGGGCGGAGCAGCACAGAGCATAGCAGCAGCAACGTAGAAGCAATAGCAGCGCAGAGGCTGATGTGACTTCAGCAGCGTAGTGCAGTATTGCTTACGCAGTGTAGATTTGCAGCAATGCAGAGAGCTTCAGTGGGATAGCACAGTGCAGTAGCAACGTGATAGATTTCAACACAAGGAGTTGATGTGACTTCAGTAGTGCAAAGGGAGTCTGATTACAAAGGCAAAGTTGTAGCTATGCATTGTTCTATAGATGCCAACATAGATATGTAGCCTATGGAGCTTCAGTGATGAGGATGCAGCCCATTTGACTCTTTTGTCAAAGATTGGGCAGGAGATTCAGTTGTTTCTCTCAATAACTGAAGTTGCAGTGCAGCAGATCAGCAGTGGCAGTGCTATGAGCAGCATAGATGCAACATATTGAGATGGAGTTGCAGTACAGTGGTTGCAGTGGCAGCGGCAGAGTCATGGAAAGCAGTACAGAATGGCAACAACAGTGTAGAGTTGAGTGGTAGGGGGCCAAGCTTCAGCAGCAAAGAACCAGTGCCCAAATTCGTGTAATGCATAAGTGTAATGTATTGCTAGAGCACACCCTTGATGCTAAGAGGGAGTGTTTTGATTTTGTGTATTTGTTGTAGCATCAATTGTGCTCTAGGTCCCAAATTTTGAGGAAGGACTAGAGTTCACCTGATCTACAAGACCTAGAAATGGATTTGGGAAATTTCATCTGTTTCAGGAGATATTAAATTTATTAATTATTTTAATGTATTTCCTGAGTTAAAACTTAGGAAAATAAAATAATTGAAGTGAATTTAATTAAACATGTGATGAAATTTTCTTAAGTCACACAGATCAAGCTTTCTTTTAATCTTAGCCATTGATTATAGATTTAATCTTGGCTGTTGATTTGTCAACGAGAAAAGTATAAAGGAAAGGCTTGGGGTCATTTGTAACACACACAGAGGCAGAGCATTGAAGCGAAGCTGAGATTCTAGGGCGGGGTTGTTAAGAATTCTCAAGTGTTTCAGTTGCAGAGAGGGGAATTTAGACCAAGGGGATGATCTGATCCCGGGGTCTAGAATACACAAGAAGCAGAGAAGAGATCAAGAAAGATAGCACAGAGGAAGGCAGCAGCCGTAGCAGCAGACGACAGTGGCAGCAGCAGCAGACGACAGTAGCAGTAGCAAGGACAACGCGATTTTCAGGAAACCCTTCAGGGGTTACACAGAGACCCTTAGGGATAGCGTAGTGACTGCGTCATCCAGTCTGGGATAACGCAGTCCCTTCTAGTGATTACGCTGAGCATTTGGAGGCCTTCAAAGGCTGACACAGTGTCTTTCAGGGGCAGATTTGGGGTTTCTATGCCTAGATTTGGCTGAGTTCTCTAAATCCCATTTGAGGGTGTGGATCAGTCAGTATTGTTGGTCTTAGATCAGCCAGGTGCTGCAGATCTAGAGTTTTCTCTATAGGGTTTTCTAGATCTGGAACCCAGAGTTGTGTATTCAGAAATATTCTTAATAATAGAGCCCTCCAGCAGCCAGAGATCGGTTTTCCCACATTGGGTTTTTTTGGGGATAGTTTGTCCAGAAATAACTGTGTCACTTTGTCTATGTGTGCAAGTGCTTATTCTAGATTTGAATTGGTAGAGATTTGTTATGTGTTTTATGTGTTTTGCTTTGATGTTAACTTGAATTTATTCAGTTGATAACTTATATAAGTAGGAGAAGCTTAACCGGATTAATAGAAATAATTTCTGCATAAGAATTAAGATTCAGAAATTTCTACAATGTCCAAAATATACTTCCCTTGTTCCAGGAAGAAATGCCCCTCCTGCCACACCTCCAAACCCAAAAAGTAATGCATCAAGCCAATGTCGTTCATCTCGAACTCCGATGCAAGATCTCTCTTTTAGCTCTCTATGAGTCTCTCTACACCCGTAATGACCAAGTCATCCACATACAACACCAGAATGAGAGGCTCCTCACCTATCACAATAAAGTATAGGTTTGGATCTACATCACTCTTTGTGAAACCCATCTCCTGCAAGTACGTATCAATCCTGGAGTACCAAGCTTTGGGAGCTTGCTTCAGGCCATAAAGGGCCTTCTTCAGTCTGCACACATGGGACTCCTTCCCATGTACCTCAAAGCCCTGTGGCTGCTCAATGTACACTTCCTCCTGTATGAAGCCATTGAGAAATGTGGTCTTCACATCCATCTGATGGATCTTCCAACCCATCTCTGCTGCTATCGATATAATGGAGCGAATCGAAGTATATCGAGCCACGGGAGCGAAGGTCTCCTCATAATGCACTCCCTCTACTTGGGAGAACCCTCTAGCCACAAACCTTTCTTTGAATTTCTCAATGCTGCCATCTGTAGCATGCTTTGCCTTGTAAATCCATCTGAAAGTAACCACGGATTTGCCCTCAGACCTCGGCACCACCTCCCAAGCATCATTCTTCATGATAGAAGAATACTCCTCTTGCATGGCCTCTCTCTAGACCTGCTGGCTAGTAGCTTCCTCATAGCTAGAAGGCTCAGAGTCAATGATGTTGGCAACCATTGCCATATAGCTACAGAACCTTGCAGGTGGTCTTCTCTCTCTGACCGACCTCTTCGGCCTAGCAACAGATATGGCCTCTCTCAAGGTATCCTGAAGCCACTTGGGCTTCCTTTTCCCTGAGCACACTTCTCCCACCAGAGAATGAAACTCCTCCTCCTCATCAGGAGCCTAAACTCCTAACTGGCTATCTGCTGTCCTCCTACCTGAACCTGAACCTGTAGATGCTAAAGTACCGTGTGAACTGTCCATCAGTGGACTACCTAGTGAACTGCTCTGCAGATTGCTCTGCAAGCTTCCCGAAGCACCACCCCTCTGACTCTACAAGCCATTGCTCACTGAGGGAGTTGACACCATAATCGATGTACCTCCGGATCCCTGCCCACTGGATCCCTGTGCCTGACTCAATTGCTCCTGAGGGTCTGGCTGATCCAAATAATCTAACTCCCATGACCTCCTTAAAGCCCGATCCTCCTCAAACTTCACATCCTGCTTAACAACTCTCCTCCATGCAGGAATATAAATCCGAAAGGCTTTCGAGGTCTCACTGTAGCCCACAAAGATACCCTTCTCTGCGGTGGGCTCTAGCTTGGTCCTTTGCTCCTTAGGTACGAAGGAGTATGCAATACACCCAAAGATACGAAGATGACCAACATCAGGCTTCTTCTCAGAAAAAGCCTCTTCTGGAGTCACATGCCCCAAGGCACGATGTAGACTCTTGTTCTGCAAATATACAGCAGTGTTGCAGGCCTCTGCCCACAGAAACAATGGTAACCCCTGATCATGTAGCATGGCTTTGGCAACCCATCCGATGGATCTGTTCTTCTTCTCCACAACCCCGTTCTGCTGGGGGTTGTAAGGAACTGTGAAGTCCCTCCTAATGCCTGCCTCCGCACAATAATCAACAAACTCACCAAGGGTGTACTTCCCTCCATTGTTTGACCTCAGGGACTTGATCTTCTGACCTGTCTGAGTCTCCACAAGAGCTCTGAACTCCTGAAACCGCTTGAAGACCTCACTCTTGGTCTTCAAGAAATAAATCCAAGTCTTCCTGGAGTGATCATCAATGAATAAGACATTACTCATATCCACTCAAGGAAACATGAGACATCCGACCGCTCACATCGGTATGAATCAAATCAAGTATCCCAGTTGATCTACGGTCACTGCTAGGAAAAGGGGATTTGGCAAACTTGCCCATCGCACATCCTCTACATGTATCTAGGTGTTCAGTACTGAAATTTGGCACACCTGTAGTGATCTCCCGCAATATCCTCAAGGCTCCATGATACATGTGCCCCATCCTGCGAGGCCAAATCTCGCATAGCTCTGAACTACTAGCTCTGCTGCTAGTACTACTGCTCAATGCCAAAAGGGGCTAAAATGCAAACTTGTACAGCATTGCATGGCGTACACCAATCACTCTAGGTGACTCAGCTAGAGCGCCCCTGGGATATATAAGCACTTGTCCTCTAGTGAACAATACCTCGTACCCTTTGTCCTCCAATGTTGAGATGGATATAAGGTTCTTCCTCATCCTTGGCACATATAGAACATCTGACACCTTCAAGGGAGGTTTGGGTTCCCTATCAAATGTTAATGTCCCCACACTGGCTGCTATAACAATGATGTCGCCTCCGAGTACTACCTCTATATTAGTGCCACTCTCTAAAAGCTATGAGAAGTATTCACAGACTCCTGTCATATGACGTGAAGCCCCACTGTCAACATACCAAATACCTGAATGCTAGTGGAGGGAAATGCACACTCCCTCTCAACCTCCGTGGCAGGTGATCCTGCACTAGTGGACTCACAATTAATGAACCCAAACTCTCGGTCAAAGCTCTCCGAAAAGTCTGCTATCTCTGTTGATCCTGCCATGGTCTTGTTCTTCCCCTTCTTCTTCTCCAGACACACAATTGCATAGTGTCCCATCCTCTGACAATGCAAACGCTTCACCTTGGAATAGTCCTTCTCCTTGTTCAGCTTCTTACCTTTACCTTTGCCTTTGCCCTCACCACTACTTGTGGAAGCTTGCTTCTTTCCCTTGCCTTTCTTGCCTCCTGCTAACAGTGCTACATCCTCATCCTGCTCAACTGGTTTGGCTGCCCCAAGCTAATTCTTTCTGATTTCATTTTGTATGCAATCATCCCAGAACCTCTACCAAGTGGGAAGGGTTTCACGTGCACAAATCCCATCAGCAAAGTTCAGCCATGAACTGGGAAGGCCATTCACTGCAATCCGCACCAACTCAGTGGGTGAAATGACCTCTCCAACTGCTACCAACTCATCTCTCACATTAGTGATCTTTGTGAGGTATGCAATAGCACAATCAGTCTTTGCCATCTTAATGGCTTTCAGCTTCTCCCTTAGGACCATTTTCCTGTTTTCATTGGTACTCTGATAGAGATTGGTTAAGGCTGTCCACATCTCATGAGCAAGTCTCTTTCCTCTCACATGAGGAATGCAATGGTCTTTAATACCATCCGAAATCAGTCTCTTGCCCTTGTTATTCTTCTTATTAAAGTTTGCCAACTGAACAGGGTCAGTGGGCACATCAACAGGGCGCTGTTGGGTGCTCACCATTATACCCCAGACTTTTGCCTCCTCAAAGATGCTCTGCATTCTTTCCTTTCATACACTGTAGTTGCTATGCCTATCCAACCTATCCTCCACCCTCAAGCCCAAAGACATGTTTGTTGTCCTAACAAACTGAAAATGACACTGCTATAGTAAAGGTTCTAAATTCTATGTGTAAAATTAGCTTGCTGTAAATTTTCTTGTTGTTGTCCCAAACTGCACTTTTCAGCAATCTAGCTCTGATACCATGTAGAAATTTTAAGATGTAATATCCCGAATGGGAAATAGACAGCAATACAAGCATACGACAATATAGAAAATGCTGGAAATAGAACATAAAGCAAATACACATAAAAATGTCGGGAATGCTAAGCCATTTTATTAATCTGAGAATATAATGAATGGATAATCGAGAATAAATGCACCTATCCTTGCACAAGGCAAGTGAAGAGCCCTCTCAGCGAAATGTTTCTGAAGCTGCGTCCCAGTTTCTTTGCCCAGAGCTACTTGTAAGCTAGCTGCTTCTTTGGAATGAACTGGAACTAGGGGCTGATCCCCTTGCCGGAATGAGCTGAAAATCTGCAGAACACCTGAACTCACCACCCCGGACAAAACCCAGAAACCATGTAGAAAATGGTCAGCCTCCGAAAATCACCTCCGGAACCCTCCTCAAGGAAAAACGCTGTCTCTCCAAGCCCAGCGCAGAAGGCAAATGATATATGCTGAAATAGGGCCACAAACTCCTTGGAAAATCTCCCACTGATGAAGACTGAACCTCCACACCGAATCTCACTGAATCTCCTGCAGGAAATCCTGCAATAGAACACCTCCTCCAAGAACTGCGTTCTCTCTCCCAGGGACTGCGCAGTCACCAAAAGGAACCCAGCTCCTCCGCAGAACAACAACCAAATCTCCTGCAAAAGACTGAAGGAAAAACCTTGCCCGAGAAGGCACTCGATGTCCCCCGGGGCTGAGGGTGAGATCTCCGACCGGAGACACTTAATCGCACTAAACAGTGCTGCAGACAGGCTAAACAGCCAGCGTGCTCAAGAAGACAAAAGTCTAGCTCAATATCATCAACATCAATAATCCCCCGAATGAGGAGGCTCCTCCACCTTTTTATAGCATTGGTTTCCCTCCAAAACCAACGTAGTCTCTCTCTCCTCCACGTGGTGTGTGGCCCCCCTTGGCTCCCCCCTTAAGTTACAACGTTGCATCTACTAGGGAAACACTTTATTTTATTTAAGTGAGTTAGACCCCTTTTCTCACTTTTATTTATTAATAAACTATAGTCGGAAAAACTATACAAAAATCAAATATTCCAATTAGCGGTGCTAATTAGGAATATTACAATCTCCCCCGACAAAATGTTGCTTGTCTTCAAGCAACTGAAGTGATGGATGCTGCAAAATCTTCTCATTCTCCCAAGTGGCATCCTCATCCAGCAAAAATTGCTTGTGCTCAAGCAACGCTTGAATAAGCCTCCTCTCTAGCTGATGCTCCCCACCGATACTGCAAAATGTGCCTGGGTCCCACTAAAACCTCTTTGATCTCTGCATCACCTTGATACGAAGGGATATCTCAGTGCCAGGATCCCAAAGTGACCTCTCACAGTACCAGCCAACCAATAATCCTCCCGGATCCCATCGCCGCCGTGGCCAATAATCGCACAAGTCCCACAGCTCGGACTGTGCACTGCCTCTAGCTATGACCCATGCTCTAAGAGGTGAAGACCACCAACAAGCATCAATGCTCCCGAGCTCCTGCTGCGCTGTACCTGTAGCTACATAGGCTACCCCTCCAACTGCATACCAACTCATCACCTCTCTCCAATCCAAGTTGTGACTCAATCCCATGCTGATCCTGCTCTCCTGAAATCGGGATGGAGTGCTGAAGAAATGATGTCCTGTGCCGCCCTGCCAGCTGGAATCTATAACCTCTGCTATGTCCAAGGGCCCTTGCTCGCCTGTGCTCCCTACGAAAAATACCGTACCATCTAGAGGGTACCAAATCATGATGTCCCGCCAGTCCATCCTGGAAGAAGAATCCGATGTAGCAATAACAACGGCATATGGAACACGCCTGAAGTGTTGCCACCAACCCGTAATCAACTCCCACTGCTCTGCCCTGTCTGCCAATGAGAGCTGCCTGTAGAAGGAAACCCCTCTCTCTATAATGGGACAAAGTGGGCAGGATATGCTGCAAGCTCTATCAATGTACTCCTGGGGAGTACTACTCATTGAAAGTACTGCAGCTCGACCGACTGTATGTACATCTATCTGTACCTCATCAATGTGTCGGCCAAAAGATGAATGCTCCACCATATCCAACAGCTCCTGCTGTCTAATAGCCCCCTGCATAACAATCCCATCAACCTCCAACATCTCTAGAGGATATGGATCTGCAACTGCCGTCACTGTACTCAGTGTCAATGCATCTGACTGCTCCTCCTCAATGGCTGACCCCGCGGTTAGCCGCATATCCATCACCGACTCAATGTTAGCCTCCATCTGGCTCTCCCTCAAAGGACCATCATGCATGATGTGCATAGCATCCTCCTCTACTGACTCAGGCTCCATCACATATAGCTCCGACTGGATCGTCACAAGTGTCTCATCGCCTAGGGCATCTCCCATAGAGTCCCCTGACTGCTCACCCTGTATACTGGAATGCAGCTCTGGTTTACTGTCTCCATCTCTGTGTGACTGCTCTCGCTCCCTAGAAGCGACCTCAACTGATCGTATGGACTCATATGAAGAAGAGTCCTCACTCTGGCATATAGGAGAAAGGCTCTCCTGTTCTACCTCCACCACCTCATCTGCAGTGAATATGCCATCCACCCTCTTGATGAAGTGTCAATACAATGTCTGGAGTCTAGACGCATGCTGGAATGCTATCTCTACTGTACCCAGTATCCTCTGCTCATGCATGATCTCAACATGCCCCGAGGGAAGAATGATGCATGTCTCCCTCATGACCCGCTCCTCGGGTGTAGGCTCAGCGATGACCGATGTGCCACCCCTGTAGAGGATCATCTCATCCCTCGACCTGTGGCTGTCAACTAGTAAACCAACCCAGTGCCACTGCTGAGAGGTCTCTCGCCTAGTGTGCTGAGTGCCATCCAAACATCTTGGGTGTGCCTCGCATACCCCGCTGCTCATGCCCAAAGTGCCAAAGGACAACAATAAAATCGGTTATGCCTGTGAGTGATGTAGAAGAGGGTCGGATGCATGAGTCCCCACAGATGCCGTCAAGTATCGCTCATCTGTCCCCTCATCGATCCTGGGTGAAATACTCCCAACGGTAAGCCTGGTGTCCCTATCCGTGAGCCTCCCTGGACGCAATACGCTAAAACCATGCTGTGCAGCACCATATGCCCTCGCATACCATCGGTCATCCATGTACTCCTCGGCATGCCACTGCACACTGAGGCATACCCCTGTGTGCTATTGGATACCCCAAGCTACTGCTGTACCACCCTGTACTGTCTCGTGCCCTGACTGTGTCCAGGCATCGGTCACTCCCCGCGTGCTAACAATGTGGTGTAGGACACTCCTACTCCACAATGCAGTCCCACACACTACGGTACACCACCATGCAATTCCATGTCCACCGGTAATCCACTGCTCAATGATAGAGGCTCCCACACATCACTGAATGTGATGACCTAGAGCTGTGCCTCTACATGTCGGACTACCACCAATCGGTAACATCGCCTCCACCGTCGCATCGCTATACCCGCCGACGAATGGATCATCACTCCAAAACCTCCTCGAGGGGTCTGAGAAGTGAATCTCCCTATGTGTCAGTAGTGTTACCACTACTGCTCGGCTCTGCTGCGTCCTCTGTGCCCCACACAAAGGTGAAGAATCCTTGGCCCCATACAAGGCGCCATCTAGTGGCTTGCCAATGTCACCTCCTCCGACAAGCTCCTGCCAAGGTATGTTGACCACCTCGGGATCCCGTATATGGGTGTCATACCAAGACAACCTAGGGTGTCTGCTCATAAACTGGTTGGCCACTGAAGCTGACCGACACTCCCCTAGCGAATACGCATGCTCTGCTACTACGCCAACTGTATCTTCCAAGACATAGTCAACTGACCTGCCTGGGAAATGATAGGTGATCCCACCTGGATCCCAATGCCAATCTGGGGTCCCTGTATGCCCAACACCTAGGAGCTCCTGCTGAACTACACCTGGGTCCACCACTATCTCCAAAACCCACTCCACCGGGTACCAACTCAAAATCTCTCGCCATCCAACCTCAACATGCGGATGCCGTATCTTGTGCAACTCTGATCGTCTCATACCGTTATCCAAGTCAACATATGAGATCTGACTAGGTGGCTCCGTCTCACTCTCTCCAATGGGAAGAGATGACCCAACAACACTGCTAGTCCCATCCATGCATGCCTGAAGGGGAATGACCTAATGCTCCAACGTGCCCTCTGATTGTACCATCATGGAATCCAGTCGTTCCCCAATGCGGGCCAACTTGGCCGCCGACTCGGCACAAGCCACTCTCATGCCCTCCAGCTCCTTGTCCTGCAACAAAATGGCCTCCCGTACTGATGTGGCCTTCCCTTTTAATACTCGAAGGTTTGTCCGAAGCCGATGATACCGCTGTCTGCGACCATCATCCAATACCTCTGCATCTCCTAGTGCCTCATCGAAAGTGGATACATCTCCTGATACCTCACCCATCTGTCGTGTGCTGCTACCACCCGAAGACTCGGACATGGCTCCAGTCATCACCTCAATGGATGGCTCTACTAGGGTAGGCCCTACCTGCTCCACTACGATATCAACCGACACGGTCAAGGTGGTCTCTAATGATGGTGAGTCCCGTGTCACACTAGGTGTATCCTCGAACGCCCTGCAATCCTATGTGTCCTCATCCTCCAAGTGCGAGGTAACCATTTTAATGGTTTTCCTCTCTGGTACTCGGTCAAGCTGGAAAGAGGTATCCAACTTCTCCACCCAAGCTTCCTCTGAGCGCCTGGATGATCCGTCAAATGTCGGTAGATGGAATCTGCCCACTGTGCGCTGCAAGCTCCCATCATGTGAGTGTCTATTCCCGCTGTGAAAGTTGCGAGGTCTGCTATCCCGTTGGAGCTGAACAAAATCCCTAAATGAGATAAGATCTCTGATCGCCGGCCCGCGTGCCAGGTACTCTGCAATGTAGGCGTCCATCTGGCCAGGGTCAACCTTCGGCTCCCGCTGTGCTTCTGCCCCTGTGTCCTCTGCTAGGAAAGTGGGCATAGTGGACCGCGTGGGTGCATGCGATGCCATGATGGGGATAGCCCCATGCTCCAGCATATGGTGGGATGTGCCCGATCCCTCGCCGATCTGAAAACCCCTTGGGGTTTCCCGCTGCCTAACCTCCAACGCAGTGAGTCTCTATGACACATCTTGCATGTGTTGGAGGAGCGTATCTCTAAATCTCCTCGCATCATCACCACCTGCCATTGGCACTTTCTGCTATGTGCCTACAGGCTCCTCAGAAACTGCACGGCTGCTGCAAAACCATACTACTACTTGTCTTCGACCTCCGATTTACCCACTGAAAACTACCTCCGATTTACCCACTGAAAACTACTCAGAAAATTCTAGGAATTTGGGAAGGTGATCCTTGCCCAAAACCCAGAAAAACCCAGAAAACGTTTCTTCTAATTCCAACCTTCAAAATTTGACCCTTTTTCCAATTTCGTTTTTGGTACTGCAACTGCTAGTGCTCTCCAAAATTCCAGCAAACCTCTGTATGATCTCTTTCCCGATGTCATAGACCACAGGCTGAGCCAGAACTATGCTCTGATACCACTGTAATATCCCGAATGGGAAATAGACAGCAATACAAGCATACGACAATATAGAAAATGCCGGAAATAGAACATAAAGCAAATACACATAAAAATGTCGGGAATGCTAAGCCATTTTATTAATCTGAGAATATAATGAGATACAATGGATAATCAGAATAAATGCACCTATCCTTGCACAAGGCAAGTGAAGAGCCCTCTCGAAAAACAGGAAATGGCTGCTACAAGAAACTGCGTCCCAGTTGCTGGAAGAAACTGCCGTAAACTGCTGCTGCTAGAATGGACTGGAACTAGGGGCTGATCCCCTTGCCGGAATGAGCTGAAAATCTGTAGAACACCTGAACTCACCACCCCGGACAAAACCCAGAAACCATATAGAAAATGGTTAGCCTCCGAAAATCACCCCCGGAACCCTCCTCAAGGAGAAACGCCGTCTCTCCAAGCCCAGCGCAGAAGCCAAATGATATATGCCGAAATAGGGCCACAAACTCCCCGGAAAATCTCCCACTGATGAAGACTGAATCTCCACACCAGATCTTACTGAATCTCCTGCAGAAAACCCCGCAATAGAACACCTCCTCCAAGAACTGCGTCCTCTCTCCCCGAGAATGTGGATCATAAAGAACGCTCCCCTCATAAAACAACAACCAAATCTCCCGCAAAAGACTGAAGGAAAAGCCTTGCTCGAGCAGGCACTCGAAGTCCCCCGGGGCTAAGGGTGAGATCTCCGACCGGAGACACTCAATCGCACTAAACAGTGCTGCAGACAGGCTAAACAGCCAACGTGCTCAAGAAGACAGAAGCCTAGCTCAATATCATCAACATCAATAATCCCCCAGATGAGGAGGCTCCTCCACCTTTTATAGCATTGGTTTCCCTCCAAAACCAACGTAGTCTCTCTCTCCTCCACGTGGTGTGTGGCCCCCCTTGGCTCCCCCCTTAAGTTACAACGTTGCATCTACTAGAGAAACACTTTATTTTATTTAAGTGAGTTAGACCCCTTTTCTCACTTTTATTTATTAATAAACTATAGTCGGCAAAACTATACAAAAATCAATTATTCCAATTAGCAGTGCTAATTAGGAATATTACATAAGACCCACTCCGGTTTTCAGTTTCTCCTTATTTCTCCCATATAGTTAAATGCCCATTCCCATAACCATACATTCAACAAGCTGGAAAAATAAATATTTTATGAAAACACAAATTCTGGAAATTTCACAGTGCTGAAAATGCAGAAATAAAACTCAGAAAAATAAATCAGCCACACACAGAAATTTGACACGCTGATTTTTTGTCAAGATGACCCTAGAAAAACCCCCTACAACTCTTGGGGAAAACCAGTTCGAAAGCTTCTCTTTATTTCGAAATATGCTTTTACAGTGAAGAGTAAAACACAGTAAAAATTACAGCAAACACAAAACCCACTTATCTCGATTTTCGTGCCATCTTTCCACCTTGAAAATCGTGCCAAGAACAAACATAAAGTTATAGGAAAAATTATAGCATTAAATGTTGTACTTGCTGCTTTGAAAAACGTGCAAAATTCTGACTGTACTGAACTGTATGGACAGTACAACAGTACCTACTATATGAAAAGTTGCCTCGAAAATTGTGCCCTTGACTGTTGAATCCGCTTCTCGAAAACAACACTGTACTTTGCCTTGAAAAGCATGCTAACAGTGCTATACGGATTCTGTCTTGGTAACTGTGCCAAATAAATGCTGCTATTCGAAAATGCTGCCTTGGGAAATGTGCTCTCCTGCTGTACGGATTTGTTGTGTATCTTTTGCTGCCCTCCCTCCTCTCAGAAATTTCTCTTTAGCTTTCTCTTCTCCTCTCTCAATCTGCTCATGAAAGAATGAATGACCTTTTCCCTCCTTTTCCTCCTTTAACCTAACCCTAAGTGACTTTTGGGGAATCCCTAAATCCAATGGCTGAGATAGCTTTAGATCTAGGGCTGAGATTAAATACTCATTTAAATCTCACTTTCTATTTTTTAATTCACCCCACTTTAATAAAGACCCACTTAGTCATTTATTTCCAAAGTCACTTTTCACTTTCTAATTTCACATTGATTTTATTAAAGTCACTTTAAAATTAGACTTAGTAACTTTATCACTTAAAGTCACTTTTAAATTAGATTTGACTTTATAACTTATAAAGTCACTTTCGGAGAAAAATTAAATTCTTTTGGACACTTTTCCCTAGGCCAAAGATCAAAGCCTTAGGGAACCACCTGTCTTCCGGTAACCAAAGTTCAATAGGAATGAGAGCGACCTGTACTCGAGTTTTAACCTGTCTGAGCGAAAAATCAGTAAATAACCAGTAACTTTGCACAATCAAGAGTAAAACACGCTACAAAAAACAAGGTTTTATTGAGTAATCGAGGTAGGGTGACACTTGTAGGGCTAACATCATAAAGATGTCGACAATGAGACACGTTGCGTCGGGTGATTCGCTGGCAGTAGCCGGGTAGGTGGGGGCCACGTGCCGAACAAAGCAGGTACCGAACTTCATACTGCCTCCTAGACTTACCTTACCGTGCATTTACCTGAGCCAATTGTCCATCTTGGCGGGCCCTCTCGAGTTCTGGCGTAGTGAGTAGGGGTCTCCTTCCCCCTTTCTTTGCCCCACAGAACCCTTCTGATTGGCCCGGAGGATGGATGAAGTCACCTCCTCTGGGGCGTCGACTTCAACCATCGTAATGTCTTTTGGATGTCGACAGAATGGTGTTGGCCGCAAGCTGTTGGCGCATGGTTCCATCGCGGAACTGTGTGCGCTATATTAGTATATGATCTCTATGATATTTGGTATGATAGCGCTTGCTCTTTGGAAGCCACTTCCATAACCTGTGATTCTTATTTTCGTTTATGCAACGGTTCCCTTCTCTTTTATCAGTGAGGTCACAAGCCAACGTTGGCTCCACTTTGCGACGACATGCTCTCTCCCGAGGGTGTTGAGGACTTCATAGACCATCTCCTTGTGCATTGGTGAATATACCTATGGCATCTTCAAAACTTCAAGCGTTTCTGGAAAGAGTTAAAACAAAAATGAATGCGGAATTTAAAACGGAATATATATACAGTATGGAGGATATATACAATGGGTTGTGGAGGCCACTGTCAATACTAGAAGTAAGGCTTGAGGAATTGCCCATTCACGGGCATTTCGATCAAGTTCCCCTCCAGATTTTCCAATATGAAAGTGTTGTTGTCTTTGACTTTAACCACCTTGAATGGTCTGAACCAGAGTGGATCGAACTTTCCATGTTTACCCTTATTTGCTCGTCTAACGTCCCACCTCAACACTAGGTCTCTTGCCTGTATTTCCTTATCTTTTGCTCGTTGATCAAATAAGCATTTCATTTTCCCCTGATAGTTGGACAACCTGTTGTTCACATGGGCTCGGGTTTCATCCAGTTCAACAGGCTGATTCATTCTCCTAATGAGATCATTTGGCTCCTCCTCACTGTCTTGTAGGACCCTGGTGACGGGTAAAGCAAGTTGAATGGGAAACACCGCTGCTCGGCCATATACCAGTTCGTAGGGAGACTTGCCTATGGATCTTTTACTGGTAATGCGGTTTGCCCAAAGTGCAAACTTAAGCTGGGAGTCCTAGTTCTTCTGATTCTCGCTTATGGTCTTTTTCAAAGTCCTTACCAAGGTTTTATTGGACAACTCAGCCAACCTGTTTCCCTGGGGATAGTAGGCCGTAGAATGTCCCAGAGTGATATTATACTAGTGGAAAAAGTTTATGAACTTGGCAGACTTGAAGGCTGGGGCGTCGTCAGTGATGATTTTGACTGGGCACCCAAACTTATTATATTTTCTTCCATAAATTTGATCACCACCCCATCCGTGGCGTTTCTTGCAGGCACTGCTTCGACCCATTTGGTGAAGTAGTCAATGGCAGTGAGGATCCAACGGTGTTGTTTGTTGGATGCGGGGTGGATCTCTCCAATAAAATCAATGCCCCATTGTCTAAATGGCTCCTCGACATGTATTGGGATTAGTGCTAGTGGAGCGAACTTTTGCTTCTCTGCAAACATTTGGCATTTTTCACATGCTCGGACACGAGCATGAATATCTCCAAATAGTCGAGCCCAGAAAAAACCAGCTTTCAGGATTTTGTGAGCCGTGGACTGCCAGCTATAATGTCTGCCGCATACACCATCGTGGAATTCGGTCATCACCTCTTCCACCTCCTGCTCTGTAAGACATAGTAACAGAATTCCTGAAGGGTCCCTCCAATACAATCGTCCATTTGCCATGACGTACTTCTGCGATTTTAATCTCAGAGTGCGGTACTTTGCTTTGTCAAAATTTCGGGGACATCTCAGAGTAGGGAGGTATTCTACCACATCTTTGTACCATGCAGAGAGAAGGTATTTCATATGCGTCTTTTGCACTGTGGTTTCTATTCCGGGCTATACTTCTGTACCCTTTGGTACTTCTCCCCCTTCCATGGATAAATTTGTACCCAAGGCCTAGTAATTGGACTTAGATAATATTTTAGCCAACCCCTGTCCTTTAATGAGCTTAGTAGGTCTGATATCTAGCTCATATTCCTGAATTTTGGCAATCCACTTGCCCCTCTTTCCTTCACTATCTCCCTATATTAAAATATCCTTTACTGCTGCTGCGGGGACGTAGGCAGTTATGGCCGACTGTAACACATATATCCGAAAAGCCTTTAAGGATTTGACCAAGGTGTAGGCCTGCTTTTCCAGAATGTCGTATTTTAATTCTGCATCCTATAGAACTTGGCTAAAAAATGCAATCGGCTGTTCGTGCCCATCTTCGTTCTTCTGTAGCAGCACTGCGGCTACCGTATGGGGGGAGGCAAAGGAAAATATCATGAAAGGCTTGTTGTAGTCAGGGCCTGCCAATACTGGAGCCTCAACAAAGGCTTGTTTAATTCTGTTGAAAGCAGTCCTTGACTGAGGGGTCCACTTTACTTCGTTATCTTTCTTGAGCATCTCTGTGATATGTCGGACTATCTCAGCATAATTTGGGACAAACCTTCTTAGGAAGTTTATTCTCCCCAGGAATACCTGGATTTCCTTTTTATTCCATGGGAGTGAAATGCCATTGATCACTTCTACCCTTTTCGGGTCAATTTTTACTCCCTCCTTAGTCACTATGTGTCCCAGTAGCTTCCCTTCCTCCAAAGCGAACATGGACTTTTGAGGGTTCAATGCCAGACCGTACCTACGACACTTCTGAAAGGTTTGGCGAAGATGTTCGATGTGCTCAGCATCACTTTTTGAGAACACAGTGATATCGTCCAGGTAAATCACTACAAATTTATCTTGTTCCCCTACAAAAGCAATGTCCATCGCTTGTTGAAAGGTGGCACCCGCATTATTCAAACCTAAGGGCATTCGGGTGTACATGAAAGTCCCCCATGGTGTGGTGAACACTATTTTCTTCTGATCCTCGAGGAGAACCGCCACCTAATTATATCTAGAAAAACCGTTTATCATGGACATCTGGGAGGATCCTACCACCTTTTGTAAAATGTGGTCTATCTTCGGGAGGGGGTAATTGTCTTTGAGGGAAGACTTGTTTAGATTTCGAAAGTCCACACGCAATCTTCTTTCCCCGTTCTTCTTTCGGACCGGAACCAAGTTGGCCACCCACTCCGAATATCTCAGGGGGACTATAATTTTAGCCCCTAAAAGCTTTTTGATCTCTTTCTCAATTGCTGGAAGCAACAATGGATTGATCTGCCTCAATTTTTGCTTATGGGGCTTGGTGTCTCCTTTGAGAGGAATCTTGTGCTGTATGACCTCCACGTCAAAGGTCTTTAGATCTTGATACGACCAGGCGAAGACATCTTTATATGCCTGGAATAACCGGATATATTTGTCTTGATGTTCCTCAGGAACTCCCCTGGACAACTTCACTACCTTTGGGTCTCCCTCCGTCCCGATGTTTATATCATTCGCCTGATCATCCTGTGTCATCTTACCCGGGGTAATCGAGATATCATTCTTGTTGAACAGCCTTTCCAAGGGCACGAGGCCTCTGGGAATGACGTTCCCTTTTAGTTGCAACACGCGATGTTTGACTAACGTGTCCTCCCACTTGGTCTGTGGTTGTTCATCGGGCTCTTCGTCCACTGCATCTATCCCCAGATTAGAGAATTCACCAACCATCTCTATGAAACGCTTAACTTGTTCTTCATCCTCGAAGACCTGCCAGTGTTTCACATTATTTGGGATGGAAGGGCGATACCATACCTCAACCTCATACCTGAGCAGAGGATTCTGTGGCGAGCGGAAATTGCTAGCTGCAACAAGAAGTGAATCGACCATCTGGTTTTTGTCTCTCTGCATGAATTGTATATTAAAATCCAAGAAGAAATTTTCCGCCAAGTCCCATATTTCATTTCTATAAGCTCTAAGCCGTGGATGCTTAGCCTGACACTGATTTCTGACTTGCCTTCCTACTAGTTTCGAGTCCCCGAAGACTGTCATGCTCTGAATATTCATATTTTTTTCTGTCTACAATCCCAGGAGTAGGCTTCGTATTCAGCCACGTTGTTGGTGGCTTCGTACTCCAGCTTGAACGAGAGAGGGACCGAATGTCCTTTGGGAGAGATCAAGAGCACACCGGCTCCATTCCCTTCTCTCGAATTGGCCCCATCAAAATGCAAAGTCCACATCTCATCCTCCTCTTTTCTCTTGGTTTCATTCTGTTTTAGAGGGCGGACTGTTGCCTCTTGCAGGAAATCTTCACCCTCTTTGAACGTAAGGCAAGTGAATTCACCCTCTTTGCCATATACCAGGGAGTTCACCGAGCCATCAACTTTAATAACCATTTTTACGAATCCGGACTCGTAGGATAATCTTTTTTCCTCTCCTCTGAATACTGGGATAGTAGCATAAGTGAGATCGAGTTTAATCGACCCACCAATCTTTGAACCCCACGATCTAGACAACAACATCCCGAAACGAGCTGGAATATCAGTCTCCATGATATCCATCACCACGCTCTTGGTTGGGATTTGGGCCAAATTTACCACTAAATCTTTTATCATACCCAGGCACTTAACCTTCGTGGATTCAAATGAATACAAATCGTTATATGGACGGGTGATTTGCAGCCCTAATTGCTCCATGACAGACAATGGCAATAGGTTATGTGAAGCCCCAGAATCTAGCATGTAGTTATGTAGCAGCAGATCGTAAATGACCAGAGATACATAGAATGGGGGGGTTACTGAGTCCAACTCTTGTACATGAGGGCCAAAGACTACCATGGGCCTCTCTTCCTGGAGATTTAGGCTGTTAGGGAGAGGAACAACTCCATGGGGGAGCATGAATTGGGATACTTGAGATTTATACGAAGGCTGTTTTAAAAGTTCAACTAGGGGAACATGAATTTTAACCTTTTCTAAGTCTTTCTGGAGGTTGAAGATTGCATGATTATTTTCTGTAATAAACTCTTTTTGTTGTTCCTTAGGAGGGACGGGTGAGTTTGAGACCATAGTAGGAACCTTATGATTTACAAGGGGATTAGGGACTGACCTTGTGGAGGAAGAGGCAGTGGCTTTTTGGTGGGTGGGCTCCTCTATGGGCTTTTTCCCCTTGCTTAAAGAATCTGGAAAAGTCGGCTCTTTTGGTGTGGATTCGCCCTGTTGTTCTTGCACACGGGTTCTCTTTCTAGAAGATCTGAGATCATACTTTTTATGTAGCTGGGCTTGCATGAAGTCTACAAATTCTCTGCAATAGTCATCAATATTTGGGTCTTTGGGGGACACTTTCTTCTCTTTCTCCTCTTGCAAGCTAAGTTCTCCCTCTTCATCTTCTGAATAAGCAAGAAACTGATCCTCTTGACAGTCAGAAACTTCCTCAGCGTGCCCTTCCATTTGTCCTTCCAAATATAAAGGAGGTTGGATATGATCCTGCTGCTCCTTTCTATCTTGCTGTAATATTTGCAGTGGAGGTTTCCAGTACTGTGGATTGAAACCTCGGTTAGGGGCCATCTGTTGGGTCAAGAAGCAGAATGTTTAGTTTCTAACTCAAGCTTCACCAGCTTTTTAGAAAGGTTTTTGATCATGTTGTTCATCTCTTCGATCTTACTCTCTGATGCTTCTCTTTCTTGATTAGAGGAAGAGGCTTCGTCCTTACCTCTTCTCTTGGAATCATGCTCTATTCTTCCTTTGGATTTTCCAGTAGAGGCAAAGTTAGCTTCTACCTCTAGAGCATCCGTCTGGATTTGATCCAGGGATGTAGACTTTCTTTCTCTCAAAGTGAATCCAAACTCAGACTCAAATGCTCTAGCGAAAACTACTTTGGCTGCTGCTTGAGCGGGCTTTATTTCAGCGGGTAGATTGTTGTACAGTTTGTTGAATCTAATTATAAACTCGGTTACATCTTCATTGTGTTTTTCCTTCAAGACATTGAAATCTGTGAGGATGTAACAGTGATCCCTTTTTTCTCCCCATTTTTGATTGAAAGCATTCTCGATTTCCTCCCAATTAGTGCCTGAATGGTTAGCCAAAGACTTAAACCACTTTTGGGCTTCTCCATCCAAGGACTGGACGAAAAGCCTCAACACTATGTCCAAGTGTTTCACATTGACATTTTCAGTGAAAGCACAAAAGTCCTCAATATGCTTCTGAGCAGAGGCACTGTCTTCCCCGGTGAACCGAGGCAAGAGCTTTAGGTAATTCTGAGGCATATCATTTAAAACTTGAGGCAGGGCCAATGGGGCATATTTGTTAAGGAGGAAACTCGGCATAGCCATGAGAGGTGGTGGATTCTGAGGAGGATTCCGATGGATGAATATAAGTATATGTTGGGAGGAGATTTGCAAGTTAACCTGAGATGAGCTCTGGAGTATGGTGACTTGTTTGACTTTTTCAGCCTCTAGGGTGGGGTGCAAAGGAAGCACAGAGTTATTCACTGATTCGGCTTTGTCTTTTATCTCAGTATGGTCTAAAGCAGAGTTATTTGGGGGATATTCAAGTACTCGAGCTGTGGAGCCAGGGCCATGGACTTGAGCCTTCTGAGACGAGGACGGGGAATCTTCTAACGAGAATGTGGGTATGTCAGTCTGAACTGGTTGCTTTTCTTTCCAAATTCTCTTGAATATAATTTTTTCAGGGTCAGATACAGATAGGGTTCACAATTGAGAGGTGTCTGACCTAAGATGTGGCTTAGTGTAAGCCAGGATTGCGGCTGATTTAGATTTAGATAACAGTGGAGTCGCCAAGGTGAGGGTTGTGCAACTCTCAACCCTTCGTGCTCACCTAATTGAAGGGTGAAGACAATGTCGTATTCCAGGGAAAGGATTTTCAACTTCGTTCCCCGGCAACGATGCCAAAAAGATGTTGTCACTCCTAGAGACAGCCTTGAGTTGCTAAAGACCAGTGCCTAGGACATCTTAGAACAAGAGGTCATCCAGGTTCTCTTTCATGCTCTATAACGGGAAACCCTTGATATTAACTAGATGGAAATATTTGATATGTGGTTCTGGATCACAAAGAGAGCAGAGTAGTAGCTGGGAACTTTGATTGTAAGGAGAAAGGCCTGCTTAGAATGGGCCTGAAGCTGTCATGAAATAGGACTTGTTGCAAACAGGGCTGGATGTGAAACTAACAAACAATTATTAAAGTTAATCAGGATGGAGACCATGAAGAATGAGTATGGTAAGTCAGAGTGAGGTGGGCTTAAAAGGTATAAGAATCCACCCTTCAAAGGACTTAAGAGGAAAACGGTAAAGAGAAGGAACTTGAAATGGAAATCATGCCCCGAGCTTGATTAAGGTGATACTGTAAGTCATGATATGAGTACCATTCAAGATAAATTCATACATAAGCTTATAGACCACCCGCATATTGAAAGCAACGATAACAGGAAGAAAAATATGAGTGAAATGAGCATTAAACTAAACAAGCACATCAAAAACATGCATACTGTTCATCATTCCAGTAGGAATCCATTCTCGCAACAAACAGGTGTTATAATATTCTTCAAAACGGCTCTTCAGATATACATTAAGAGAAAACCTCAAAACTACAAAATATGTTATGCAGACTACACACTTCCATTGTTAGAAAATTCAGAACCTTTACTTAGTCTGCGGTTTGGTCTTTTATAGCTGTTTACATGGACAGCGAGACCAGATATTTCTTCAAACAAAATATTCCCTACTGATATTACAATTTCCCATCCAAATAAAAAATGATGAGGCATAACGACATCTCATCCGGAACGGTATGGTCAGACACAAGACTATAACAAGAACATAATAGAAAATATGAAATATAGAGAGTGCATAGGGTGAAATCGAGATTTCACCCATTTTTACATTACATAGAAAATGGAAAATCAAAAGTTAAAGACAGGCCGCATGGGTCAAATTGTGATATCCGTCATTTGGTACGTCGAGGAGTGCCCGAGCCTTCTGGATGGCGTGAACGGACTGAAGATGAAGAGGATCCATGCTGACGAGGCAGAGGAGGTGGCAGTTGCTGTGAAGTAGAGGAAATTGGAGGATTCATGTACCCATAACACTTTTGCCACAAAACTTCCCCGGTTGTTGGTGCTGTGTTGTAGGTCTCAAACATAGATTGCAACTGTGTAAGCTCCATATAATCCACGCGGACAACAAAGAATTTCTTAACCTGACAGAGAAGGAAAAATTCCTTTCGCAGTGCAACTATTATGGTTTCTGCCTTTAGCCGGGAGGTTTTATCTAGTGATATGTTTGTTTTGCACATGATTTCTATCATTTTCTGATCATAGGCCGTTAGGGGTAATAGTGCACCTGACTGTGGATCCCAGCATGGTGGGAGGCCAATTTTTACCAGCTTGTGCCACTCCTGATCGAACTTCTCCACTCCCTTTGATACCAGTGCTAAAAACCCCGTGTTCACGCATGCGTTTTCTCTTTCAATCATTCCGCTGATATCCATGACCGTCCTGAAACAGTGGAGCACTCCCTGCTGCGCAATTCTTCGAGGGAGAGCTCATTGAGGTAATTAATATACTTCTTTGCTATTGATGCCTTTTCTTCTCCTTCCCTATGTCCAACCTCCAATTGGGCCTTAAATTCATGAATTGCGATCTTCTTGTCATTGACCAATGCAAGAAGGTCCCAATGCAGCTTAACCTCTGCTATGATTTCCCCCCAGGCAAGTCGCCTTGCTTCTACGAGCGACATGTTACCTTTGATCTGCCCTTTTAAGTCTCTGATAGACTTGTCATGCTCCTGAGCCTCCTTGCAGAGGTTCTCAACCTCTTTTTGTAGGGATGAAATCGTCCTTCGATTTGCTTCTTGCACCGCCTGGGACTCGTGTAAGAGCCGGCGAATTGAGCAGGTCTTGTCTTCCAACATTCTTAAGTCGGATAGGGCCTTAGTGAGCTGCTCTGGGGAAATCTCAGGATCTCCTGATATAGGAACCACGGATGTATTCCCGTCCCATTTGAGTTGCAAATTTGACAACCTCTCCCTAAGCTCGACAATCTCTTTGTCCTTTTGGACGTTCTCTTCCTGCTGGTGAGCAAGAGAGTCAGTGAGAACCGTCATTTCATTTTCTACCTGGACGAGCTCCTTTGTCTGAATATGTTCAGCACGAGGCATGTTCAGCTTTCTCCTCAACCCCTGTACTTCCAAATCTGATTTGGTAAGAAGAGCTTGCAGCGCTGCATTGGTATCAACCCCCTTTCCTGTTATCATTTTCTTGGTGTTCTCCAGCTGGGTAGTGATGGCCTTAGCGCCGATCCTTTCTCTTCGCTGGTTTTCCTTTATTTGCTTTATCTTCTTTTCGAGCTTCTGTAGGGCAACTGTATGCTTCACTACCTCGGTCCGTAGCATGTCCTTGATACACTGGTGCAAATCCAACTTGTCTATCAGGGGAATGTTGCCCATGTTAAAAATTATTTCCAGAGCCCTATATTGGGATCCAGAAGGTGTTGGTTGCAAAGTCGACTGCTGGATGGCCAATATGAGTTGTTCTTTATCCATATCTAGCACAGAGGAAAGCCTAGAATGGTGTTTATCCACGAACTGAGAAAGTTCGGCCCTCAACCTTTCCCTTGCGAACTTGTTTTTGGTCTCAGTATCATCCCTTGCCTTCCGTCTATCTAGCGTGACTGCCTTTGAAAGTTCTGAGGTTGCTGAAGACGAGGCAAAGTCGAGAGAGAGTAGAAAACCTGGCTTATCTTTTCAGGACCCTTGAGCACGGGGACCTCATCATCAGATAACTCGACCTCTATGTCATTTGGCCCTTGAGTTCTCTGTTTTTATTGGGGTGAGTTTCCTCATCAACATCCATAACCTCTTGACCTCTCGAGGGGTCCCCCTCTTCCTGCTCTTCTACCTCAACAGGCACATTATCTTCTTTTCCTTTGGCAGCTGAGGATTCGGCCTCCATCTGTGCATCAAAAGGCCACTTTTCAAGGTTAGCTTTCCATTCAATGAAGAGCCTAGGTTCATGTGTATAAGTTGTTGATTTTATTTTCTTCTTCCTGCTAGTGAGGAATCCCTTAGGATCATAGTGCCAGATGTCTCCTTGAGGGAGGTTCATCTCCCGCAACATTTTTCCATAGTGGGGAGGGCATGTCTTGAACTAATGGTGAAAGGGCCAATTGAATTTGGAAGTTTGAAGATGTGTCCCTTCTTCGCATGCACGAAGTGGACCTGGTCGGCCTTTAGGACCTGTCGGATGAATTCGTGGGCAATGATCTGCATGGATGGGAACACTGGCAGGTGGTAAGGAGGCACCTTTGCACCGTAGACCCTGATCTCGGTGTGGTCATCAAACAGGTACCAATCACCTGTGCAGTCCGTCTCGCTGAACTGGAGCCAGTCCTTCTGCTCAGGAAAGATTCTAGGCGGGGGGCCGTCGTGTATGATGGCATAGGCTATGGACATGAAATCATTAACGAATTTCGCATACCCATACCCCTTTGGCTACTGGCGAACTATCAGAGTCCACTCGAAAACGGATCTGGGTTGGGCATTTCTCCTCGAGAATCTGTTCAGGCCTGGACCTTCAAACTTATCCGCGTGCTCAAATAAGAATAGGTAAAAAACAAGGGAACAATAATTGAAGCAAGCGGAGGAGGATATCTCTTGAAACTAAGCCCTGATAGCCGAGGCTAGAAATGAGGGGATATCCAAAAGGATCTCTACCTGCATCATGAACCATAGGAAATCTATACCCGCCTTAGTCACCTGCTCAACCTCCTCAAACCTTAACATTCCCGAGATGACCGCTAGGATGGGCTGTACATTGCTTCGGAAAGTTGACAGGGGAATAGAATCTGTGTAAGGGAAAGATGACAAGCGTGAGTTGGAGAGAAGACTGAGGAAACCAATTTGTTTTTCCCAGGTTTGTTTTGAAAAATGGCAGGAGAGGGAGACCTCAGAGAACTCAACACAGTCCTGAGCGGGAGGGTAACAAAGGGCTTTCCTTATGAGTTGGGGGGTAATCTGGAGGATCTTGGTGCCCCGAGTGGAAGAAAAATGCCCCTACACTCAACATAGGCCTCCCTGAGCCAGCTAATGAATTCTGGAAAAGGGTGTGTTATTGGGGCAATTTGATAATATAGACCCGACTCGACAACCCTAAATATGTCCTTGCCTCTTCGCTGGTAGTCGAAGAGCTTGGCTCTAGTGCGGGCTACATTAAAGGGGTAGATTGGGTCATAGAGTTGGGCGTGAGCGTCAGTGAGGGGTTTGGGTCCAGGAACAGTCCCTGACCTCGCGAGCTTGGGGGGTTTCAGGCGCAGATCGTTTCAATTTTTCCATGACAATCGAAATAAAAACAGAAGGGAAATAGTGAAATGGAAAAACGACGAAATCCCTGAAATAGTGGTGACGTAGGAAAAAGGGAATACAACGCGGGAGTGAGAGCGACCTGTACTCGAGTTTTAACCTATTTGAGTGAAAAACCGGTAAATAACCAGTAACTTTGCACAATCAAGAGTAAAACACGCTACATCCAACATGGTTTTACTGAGTAATCGAGGCAGGGTGACACTTGTAGGGCTGATGTCATAAGGACGTCGACAATGAGACACGTGGCGTTGGGTGATTGGCAGGCAGCAGATGGGTATGTGGGGGCCACATGCTGAACAAAGCAGATACCGACCTTCGTACCACCTCCTAGACTTACCTTACCGTGCATTTACCTGAGCCAATTGTTCATCGTGGCGGGCCCTCTCAAGTTTCGAGGGAGGGAGTAGGGGCCTCCTTCCCCTTTTCTTTTCCCCACTGAATCCTTCTGATTGCCCCGGAGGAGGGATGACATCACCTCCTCCGGGGGGTCGACTTCGACCATCGTAATGTTTGTTGGATGCCGACGGAATGGTGTTGGCCACAAGCTCTTGGCGCATGGTTCCACCGCTGAACTGTGTGCACTGTCTTAGTATATGATCTCTATGATATTTGGTATGACCGCGCTTGCTCTTTGGAAGCCACTTCCATAATCTTCACTATTTGCTGTCCTCTTAACCTGTGATTCTTATTTTCGTTTATGCGACGGTTCCCTTCTCTTTTATCAGTGAGCTCACAAGACAACAGGGTTGAACGAGGGCCTCCGTCTCCTCTCTTCCTCCCCCGGAACCGCTTTGATTGGCTGCGAGGAGCGCTGACATCATCTCCTCCGGCGGGCGGATTTCAGTCACCCCCGCTATCTTAAGAGCCATCGGAAACCACTGTAGGCCGCCCGTTGGTGAATGGCTCCACCGCTGCAGTGGGAACGGAGTGGCTCCGGGAGAGGCGCGATCATGGCAGCACCCTCTCATTCCCGACCACCATAAGGCTGCAGTGCTTGCCTTCATCCTCCAACTTTTGCCCCTCCCTATCTTTTCAACAGATAGCTCTTCGCACTGTGTCTTTCATTTTGGGATCACAAGCCAACAGTCCCAATCAACATTTGAGCAGCATTTTCCATTCAATAGAAAACTAGGGTGATTTCCTCTTAGCTGGGAGGAATCGACGAGAATTTGACTATTAAACAAGTATTCTTTTCTATTTTCTATTTATATTTATGTCTTGTAGTTGACTTAGTTTAAATTGATAACTCACCAATTTTATTGCATTTTATTGGAGATTTGGTCCACCTTGTTCACTGCCCACAATTATGTATTCTAGTAAATACAAATGAGCATCGAGTGTACGTCATGTGTATCGATTCAACAATCTCCTCTCATACTTGCATGTTTTCTCTCTGGTGCTTTCTTGTGTGAGTATCTTCTTATGTCATTGGTATTGTGCTCATATCATAGGTGCTAATGTGAACTAAGTTTTCTTTCTCCTCAGATCTCAATTGATTTCTTGTCACTGAATGAATAAAGCTGTAAGTACTTCATTGGTTGAGGAATTCACTACTTGTGAGAGTAACTGTATGTCAAATATTAGTAGCTCTTGCACATGCCTACCATGAAATTTATCATGTTGCTCATCATACAAAGCTTTAATTGTGCCAGATTCAGATTGCCCATGTGAAATTTGGGCAAATTGATTTTGATTGAGGGATGCTTCTTATGGATCTAGATAATAAATCTTCTGCTGCTGTTATGAATCTCATGAAGACCGCTTTGTCACTTGGAAGCATGTGTTTTTTCAATATCGTATCATGTTGGAGTCAAGGGGTATAATAGTAGTTACATGGTTGAACCCTGTAGTCATAGGTGTCCAGGGAAAATTTCAAGGACCCATACCTATAATAAAGTGGAGAAACCTTGGCAGATCTTAGTAATTCTTAAAGTGTCAACCGTAAAATATGTGGCAATATTTTGGTAAAGATATTCAAATTTCTATGGTGTTTATGTAGTTTCTGTAAAATTTTGGTGATTTTTAGTCTAAGATACTTTTATCCTACTGAATTTGGCATAATCATATTAGACAAAAATGGGAATTGGAATTTTTTTTTTTCTTTCGAAAATGAACAGAAAATTAATACTTGGGTGAAATTTAGCCCCTAAATGTTTCCCTGTAAGCATCTCTCTTTGTAACCATACAAACCAACCTTGTAATAACCTATTACAACGTTTCCCCATGTGGTTACATCCTACAAAGTATGCCTGCTAGCATGGGGTCACTGTGCATAGTAACAAGAGTAACTGCCTAAAATTTAAAAAGTCCACCCCTATGACAAATTGCGGATGTCCTGGTCACAGGAGACCCCTCAAATTGTGTGGAGTGGATATGAGGCAAAAGGTTGGGGTATGTCATCCCACTCCCAGATGTGGGATAGAAGCATCTATTTCTGCGCTGGTGTTGGCGCATGAGCCTAGTTTGGGTTGTGTGCATGCACCGTGGCTAAACAACAATTAATAAATATTTCATTTCATTTAATGCAAATCTTCTTTTCCCAGTGTTTCACATTCCATGAACATTTAGTAGTCTGCTTGTCTGATTATTTCAAAGGTTACTTCAAATAGAATTATCATTGCTGGTCAATCCATACGTATTGTGATAAGACAAATTTACCTAGTCCTTATCTACAGCATCATTGACATTATTCTCAGATGATTTAGATTGTGCATAAACAGTCCATCTGCATTTTTATTCTCTCTTTTTCTAGCTTTCCAATTGTTTGAGGTCCAGCTCTTCTAAATTATTAGTCAATCATGTGACTCATAGGTATTTTCCCTCTTTCAAGATTTTGGTATATGCTATGTTGTCAAGACATTCCCTGGGCATGAATTACTGTCTCTTTTAGTCATTTAATAACTGTACAACTGTTCAGACCCAGAAACTTTGTAACAGTCACTCTATCTGTATTTTGCTGGTTGCTTCACACATATAATGAGTTGATCATGTGAACCTGAAATCAAGCTTTTAAAATGAATCATCGGTTCTTGTTCATTCGGCTCTCATGCCACTTTCTTCAATTAAATTGCTAAGGTAAACTGAAGGATAATTTTAGTATATGATTTCAAATTCATAGGAGAAATACTAATCTAGTAAGAGTTTAAGTACTTTCCACTTTCCTAAAACTTGCTGCAATTTAAAGCTGATATGAGCCTGTTTAAAGCATGAAGAGAGAGCTCATATTCTTATTTTGATCTTCTACTCTTAAAAGGCAAGGAGGATGCACAAAACAAATGTTAGCGTTGGGAAGTCTTGGCCTCGTATTTTCTTGCGGGTAGATCCCACCATGTCTGACTATCTGACATCTGGAAAGAAATCGCGGATAGCACTGCTAAGTAGTTCACTGAAAGTAATGATTGTTCTAAAGGTAAACAGTGATCATTTTTCATGTTTTTTTGTTCAGACAATGTTCATTTTTTGCATTGAAGTGATGCATGATGACAAACTTTTGACAATACATATACAAAATTGATAGAAAAATATTATCTTGATTATTCTTCCCAGATAAGGAATCTAATAAATCTTTTTCTGCAGGCTACAAGAGAGTATGAACGAGGTCAATTTGAGGTGAGTGATTTTGCCAAGAAGAATACGAGGGATAAGAAGGTCCAAGCAGGAATAGTTGGAACAAATAGAAAGAAAATTGGTTCAAGAACGTTGGGGAAAAAATTAAGAATTTTGCCATTCAAACCGAAACCGCATGTTAATGATTAATAGTTAATTTGTTCCATTTTTCTCATTAGAAGTTTATTGACACAACCAAAAATTATTGTATGGAGACCAAAACACAGAGTAAATATTGTGAATATATTGACAAGAAATTTCAGATATCATGGTGCATCTCTCTAATAAAGAGTTAAAGAAGTTCTATCCCAATTTGAGCAACATTCTAGTACTTTTTCTAAGAAAACCAAAACTCATATTACTTTCAGATATGCATTAGAGTTTCAATAGATAGACATAAGGGTTGCATGAAGATTCTCTTCCTATGAATGCTAGGAAGGCCAACATATGAGTTTGTGCTCCAAAGGGCAAGGAGTCTTTATCCTTCCAAAATATATCAACTCTAGCTTTGGCATAATTTGCCAGATTATTTTTGTACTCTCAGTTTTCTGATAGTTGGCAATTGTAGTTCCCTGACCATTTTTGACTTGACATTTTGGGTCAAAGCACGAATTGAATAGGCTTGATTGACACTTGAATACATATGTGCTTATGATTTTCCATTTATGACATTTTAGTCAAATGTATGATGGCATGCTTATGGTTATGTATGAAAATGTATGTCATGGTAGAGAATATGAACTTTGAAAATGTAAAGTTAGTTGTGTGGAAGTATTTCCTGACATATTGTCGACAGACTGGAGGTCCAAAGCTTGTATTGGTAAGACATTAAAATGCTTTCTTTACTTTTGAAGTGAAAGGTAGCCCTTTGTTATGATACATGATGTGCTTCTAGTTTAGTGTGCAGATTCATCGAGTTACATGGGCGAATTGTGATCAAATGGATGCATCACACACTTAGCTTAGTGTGCAGATTCATCTAGTTACTTGGGCCAATGGTGGCCAAATGGATGCACCGTACACCTTCTAGTTTAGTGTGCAAATTCATCGAGTTACCTGGACCAATTGTTGGCAAATGGATGCACCAAGCAACTTGAAAAATAATATGTGATACTTGAGCAAGTGGGTACCAACTATGGAACACGCAGGTGATGCTAGGAAAGAATATGTTGTTGATTTTTTGTAGATTGATGCTCATGTTGTCAATTTTGGGCAACTAGGTCCAAAATCCATGTTGTGATGCTCAGATGACGATGCCAATATTTTTATTGGATTCCTCTTTCAGAGAGGTGCAAGATCGATCTAAAGATCATCTTGATCGGATGAGCATAACATGTATTTTGAATTTATTCCACATGTGCAAGGTCGGCCTGATTTATCCCACATGCATAAGAGATGTGTCACACACCCCCACAGATGACTATATATTGGAGAGACTTGGAGCTCATTTTACACACTCATTTTTGTGGAGGCATTTTTCTTCTCTTTTGGATGGTGATGGAGCAACGCTCTTGGTTCTGTGTTTAGGGCTTCTTGGTGCAGCATCTTGGTGGAGTATTCTTGATGAGACGTCTTGGGGTTGTGTGACACATTGGGTTGGCTGACCTTATGGAGACTTTGTTGGTTGAAGCATCCTGCTGACTGCCGTAATGCCACCATTCTTTATCTCTGTTTTTGGCTTGTATTCCATCGATCTATTAATATGTTCTATCTGCATCTTACTTTCATTGAGCCCTAGAATTTTAAAGTCTATTTGCATCTAGCATAGAACATCTTCCGAATTTAACATGGTTTCAGAGCTAAGGAGAAGACAAAGCCCATCTTGTTCTTAATCTAGGGCAGCGAGATAAGGAGCTGTAAGTGACAGTGGATGTTTGTTTGGGTTTGATTTAGAGGAGGCCGCAGCTACAACAAGCTGCTATGCTAGGCCGTAGGCCATAGCAAGCAGCTGTAGGCAGCGTTAAGGCATGTCAAGCGAGGCCAAAGCTAAGACTGGTAGTTACGGTGTTGATGCTGTAAATTCTGGGCTAGATTTGAGACAACAAATCTGTGTCAAGGGACATCGTTTCCTTCTCTTGCAGGCTGTAGTCTCTCTATGAATGATACAGGGAATAAACTACTTAATGGATTGTTCGTGTTGCGGAAAACCTCTGCCCAGGACGAAGAACAGCTGCACGTACAATTGCGAATCTGGATGGACTTGCGTGATCAATGGAAAACCTTTGTCCACACTAGCACGCAACATTTCCGCGCATGCTGCACGTACAGCTGCGAATCCAGATGGATTTGTGTGATTAGTGGAAAACCTCTGTCCACACTAGCATGCAACATTTCCGCGCATGTATTGATAGAAGCCATCGAAGAAAAATACCGACGACTATCTGCTTCGTATTATTCGACATTCGCTCACATTCGTCTATTCTGTGCAGCAGAATTGCAAGTTCATCCCATCTCATCCAGTCCTCAATTCAGAGGCAGGGAAGAGTAGGAGGAGAGACCGGTGACTCCTTCGCCAACGTTTATTCGGATTAACAGGGGGAGTTCTTCCTCCTCGGCAAGGAGGGAGTGGAGGCCGAGAGTGGGCAACCATGAATTATTACACGGAGGAGGAGGCGGAGGGTCATCGTATTCGACGTCGCTTGTTGACCGCTCACACGTGGTCGCTATGGCCGCTGAATATGAAACCCTTGTGTTTCAGGAAACAAAGGTCAAACACGATCGCTATATGCTCACGTAAGCTTACTAATGCGATGACATTGTGCTCAAATTTGAGCATTGAAATTATTCACCAATGGAACGTTGACAATACCTAGGTGTAAGTATAGCTTGACCAGATGCGTATGATACATATGGGTAACGTATCACGAATGGTAGTGTGATTGGAGTTGTTACTCGACAAAACGATTTATATTGTATGGTGAACAATCTATTATGGTTGTTTCTAACTACCTGTAGCATATCATGATGTATAGTGCACTTGGAACCTAATGTATATGTTGTATAATCAATTGTGTATGCGACCAGATGTGCTTACCTACATATCATAGTGCAAAAGAGTGTGATTTGAGAAACCTTTGACATCCTGCATATTGGAGAACTCGCGATGGAGAAAATCAGAGCACTGCTGTACGTGACAAAGACATTAATACGTGTTTGAAATTGGATTGATAATTCTAAAGGTTGCTTGCTATGCGATTATCTTTGTATACTGAGGCTAAATACACCTGTGCGTTGAGCAAGTCGTGGCTATAGAATGCATTTGAATACTCTGAGTCTACGTATGAATAAAGTGTGCAATAGCTATAAATGTTGTATGCAATTACACTATGTTTGCAGAGCGATTTGGAGAAGATCACTCTAGAACTGTGCTATGTGTTGCCATAAGTATAGACAGAGTTTTGGTGCTCATATGTTTGTATGATGATAAGCAGTGAGCTTATTGTGATGCATTTCCATGAGTCTTATTGATGTAGTATTGTTGCCAGTGCAAAACAATTGGTATAAAACATTGCAATCAAAATATCTTGTTGCCTCATTTATGACATGCTGCATAGAATTTGCACTTGATTTGTGGAACATCCTTGATACATGGCTGTTGCATTTATGAGAAGAGATCTCATCACAAGGTCAGTTTAACTTTTGACTTTAAAGACAATTCTAAAAGTTTTCTTTTGCATCCTAAAAGGATCAACACTTTGTGACATATTATATCAGTAACCCAAATACAATAGTGGCACAATGCATTATCAATGACACATTGCATCAGTCGCTTAGATACAACAATTTGAGGGTTTCCCATCTTCAGCAGTAAGAAGATATCAATAAATGTGGAGTAGAATTTCAAAGCAGACATCTCCAGGCATATATTTTAGCACACCTAAGCTATTATGAAGGACCTAGCTGGTACATTAAGGACGAGATCAAAGGGTTGTAAGTGAAGTGCATCTTCAGCAAGTAAGTCATTTTATTTTTGTTGTGTAGGAAGATATGGACAGTGACATATGGCAGAATCTATGTGATCTTGATCTGTGATATCTTCAGAGGCATATGGAAAAATATATAACCATGAAGTTTGATATCTTCTGTTCTGTATGGCTGTGATAAATATGATAGTGATAATACTATGGCAACACTGTAATCAATGATATGACAGTATATGATACTTGTCAAGATGTATGACAAATATATGGCAGTATATGGCTATGATTCTTGAATGGCCTTGACAGTCGGTGAGTAAGATTCAGGCCCATGATTACAAAGCCCTTTCCGAGATGGTGTCTAAGATGCCCAGTCATGAGGGCATTTGTCAGGGTTGTGACAAAGGAAAGCATAGGGGACTTTTCCTCATTCCTCAAGTGTCACAAAGACATTTGATTCATTTTGACTTATCTGATATGCTGCCTTGGGAGATGTTCTTATAGATGTCTTCTCTCACAAGAGGAGCTGGCATTAAGATGGAGATCACAACCGTGTATGCTCCTGAGCAAATGACGTTGCTAGAAGAAAGAAGAGAAGACCCTCATGGCTCAGGGGTACTCTCGAGGATGTCGAGAATCATATGGCCCCAAGGGGGACATTATGTGAAAGCAAGAAGTCGAATAGATACCAAGGGTATCTAGCAGCCATGAGTACAATCGTACAATCTGAGCCTGAGTCATTTGAAGAAACTGTAAAGCTTCAAGTCCGAAAGTATGCTATACACAAAGAGTACGAGTCCATTATGAAGGATGATGTCTGGAATATGGTCCCGAGACTGGAGGACAAAGCTGTTGTCACCTCGAAATGGCTCTATAAGATCAAGCATGGATCTGATGGGAGTGCTGAAAAGTACAAGGCAAGATTTGTTGCCCAAGGCTTCTCTCTAAAGGAAGCCGTAGACTATGATGATGCACTTGCACCTGTGATCCAATATACCACCATCCAATCTATTATTGCCCTTGCTGCTACGCAAGGATGGAGTCTACATCAGATGGATGTGAAGACCGTTTTTTTTTGCATGGTTCGATATAGGAAGAGGTGCATGAGGAGCAAACTATGGGGTTCGAAGTCCAGGATAGAGACTCTCATGCATGCAGGTTGAAGAAAGCCCTCTATGGGTTGAAGAAAGCTCCCGGGGCTTAGTACGAGAGGATAGATAGCTACTTGATGAAGTTGGGCTTCACTCAAAGTAATGTTGGTCCGAACCTTTACTTCAAGGTTGATAGAGAAAAGCCTCTCATTGTGGTTCTCTATGGGGACGATCTCTTCCTGACAGGTGTTGACCCTCTCATTCATCAATATAAGAGGGAGCTCACTTTTGAGTTCGATGAAGGACCTAGGACCGATGCATTATTTCCTAGGCCTGGAGGTCTGGCAAAGACCTGGCGAGATTTTCCTTTCTCAAGGAAAATATATTGTGACGCTGCTGGAAAGGTTTGGAATAGTGGACTGTAAGTCCGTGTCGACACCAATGGAGCTCAACTTTAAGAAGTTGAGTGGAAGCGTTGCTGCGCTCGTGCTAGCAAATCCTATCGAGTATCGTCAACTTGGATGTATGTTGTGCAGTGAACACTTTGAGTCAACATGTGGTTGATCCTTGTAACATTCACTGGGTTGGTGCCAAGAAACTCTTGAGATATCTCTAGGGCACGATAGACCATGGGCTAAGATACACTATTGGGAGTTTGAGACTCCGTGTATAGGCTAATGCCGATTGGGTTGACAGTGTGGAAGATCGCAAGAGCACATTTGGATGTTGCTTCACACTTGGGTCTTCTTCGAGCAGGAAGAAGAAGTCGCTAGCTTTGAGCACCGCTGAGGCCGAATACATTGTAGCGTGTATGGCCTATTGTGAAGCCACTTGGTTGTGAAAGCTCTTCAGTGAGTTGTTCGAGCATGTGCTAGATGTCGCTGTTATCCTTTGTGATAACCAGAGGGGGATTTGTTTGTCAGAGAATCCCGTGTTCCACGATTGATCCAAGCATGTTGATGTCTGGTACCATTTTATCTGGGATATGGTACAGTGAGGCGCCGTAAGGCTCGATCATATAGGAACTAATGAGCAAGTCACGGATATTCTCACAAAGCCCTTGGGGAAGGTCATGTTCCTAACCTTCCGTGAGAATCATGGAATCATGGAACGACCCTATTTGGAGGGTCCTGTTGGACGATGAGCTGTAGGAGCTCCAGGGGGGGTTTGGGGATAGCTTCTTGGAGCTATAAGCAACCACATGGCTAGGCTTGCCAAACCTAGTTGGTGTGCTTCTACCCCACCATGATGATATTGAGTTGGTTTACCTCTCTCTGATCTGTGCCCCGTATGCATCCTACCCATGGAGTTTCAGACTCATGGGATGTACCTCTCATTTGGCCAATGAGGTGGCAAATGTGAATAGAGACTATAGCAAGACCGATGGACGCATCAGAGATTGCCGTACTCTCTATGTCTAGGATGGCACATGTCCAACCACTTGATCTGGGATCAAATCTAGTGAGGTTTCAGACTTCCAACTGACTTCGGGTTAGTATATGACTCTCTTGAGTCCAAGTGAGGTTTCAGACATCCAACTGACTTCGGGTTTGTATGTGATTCCTTTGAGTCCTATAATGTAATATTCCCTTTTTTGGTGTCACCTATGACAGGGCTAGGAGGGACTTCAAGAGTTAGGACCAGATCGGTCACAGGTAGAGGTTGGTGTCATCAGCGGGCCCGGTGGATCTTTGGAGAAGTTTTGAGGAGTTTCCATTGTGTTCGGTGGCATTCGCTTGATTTATTCCATCATCCGAGTAGTTTGGCTTTCGTTCCGGTGCATTCCGACAACTTTCAGAAATTTGAGTTATTTATGGGCTTAAGTCAGCTGATTATGCTCAAGGTGGCATTCCAGAAGGAATTCATGATGGAACACCTTAGTGTAATAGCTCATTGGAATTGAGACGAGGATACCTACATGTTGGGATGGTTGGACACGGGTTTCAGTGATCGGAGGAGGCATGGTAACTGATTTACCCTTTTCTGCATTAAAAAGGAATATTTTAATAAGAGGGAAAAGTGCTCCCTGAATAAAATAATAATAAAATAATGCTCTAGAAGGTCCCAAGAGTTCTATAAAAGAAAGGGAGGAGGCCATTGAGAGATATCGGTGGATCATGTTATTTTATTATATGAGAGGTGTGAGACGTGGTTCTCTACTTCAGCGGTAGCCCTAGGACAGAAACCCTCGGGTGATTTATAAGTGTTGGACGAAAACCCAACTCTCTTGAGGAAACTTTATTCAAAATTTTCGTAGAGCTTCAGGGATTGGTGTGAGGATCATCTGGATCTTCAACTTGGGCTTCAGTGGGTTTAGTGACGATTTTGCCGTAGCCGATTTGTAGCAGCCTTCTTGCCGAGCCGTCTTCATCATTGCCAAAGTCATTCATCAATTGGGCCAGAGATATTTCTAGGTTTTGCTCTACTTGCTTGGCAAGCTCAGGTTATGTTGTTCCTTTATGTTGATGTACTTTCTACCATAGATTAATAAAATGGCTCAGTGATTTTATCGACATCCATTGTGTTATATTGGTGGCTGTGTTTATTTCTGTTTATTTTGCTGCTTAAGTCTATTTTTGCATTTTTAGATAAAATATCCCATTTGGGATATTACATATAGAGGTTTCAGACCTCTGAGCTGACTTCGGGTTAGCCGAAAGTGATGTCTTTGTGACTCACCTTTTGTTTTGAAATAAAAAAGCCAACGAAGCAAGTTACGACGGGATGACGCACAATGTTTGGATGGCACTGGTGTATGGAGTTCTCCCTAGTTGAGAGGGAGAGTTAATTTTGGGAAACTAGGTCCAAACTCCATGTTGTTATGGTTAGATGTCAATGCCAATATTTTTATTGGATTCCTCTTTTAGAGAGGTGCAAGATCGATTTAAAGATCATCTTGATCAGATGAGTAGAACATGTATTTTGAATTTATTCCACATGTGCAAGGTCAGCCTGATTTATCCCACATGCATAAGAGATGTGTCACACACCCCCATAGATGACTATATATTGGAGAGACTTGGAGTTCATTTTACACACATTTTTTGTGGAGCATTTTTCTTCTCTCTTAGATGGTGATGGAGCAGCGTTCTTGGTTTTGCGTTTAGGGCTTCTTGGCGCAACGTCTTGGTGGAGTATTCTTGATGAGACGTCTTGGGGTTGTGTGAAACATTGGGTTGGCTGAACTTATGGAGACTTTGTTGGTAGAAGCATCTTGCTGACCAACGTAACGCCACCATTCTTTATCTTTGTTTTTGGCTTGTCTTCCATCGATCTATTGGTTGTTCTATCTGCATCTTACTTTCATTGAGCCCTATAATTTTAAAGTATATTTGCATCTAGCATAGAACATCTTCAGAATTTAACACATGTCCATTATACCCCACCACCTTGTGTGCCACCCTCCCCAATGTGTTTTAGGGAACTATGTCATATCCCCTCTCCCTAGATGAGTTAATTGGTAAATGAGACCATAAGAGAAGATAGAAAAGACAACTATACATGAATTGTACAAGTATGAAAGCGGAATAAAATATAGTTTATTTTATTGAACTATGGTTTGTGAGATGATGAGAAATAGAGTTGAGGCGTCACAAAGGAAAAGGAAGATGGAGGGTAAAGAAAAAGCACAATAGAGGGGTAGAGTAAATAGGAGGAAGATTTTAGGGAGGATTATGATATATGGTAAAGAGGAGAGGCAACGAGGAAAAGACGATATGTTAAGGAGCATATGCGCACACTTATGATATATGGTAAAGAGGAGAGGCACCGAAAAAAATACGTTATGGTGAGGAGCATGTGTGCACACACATGCACACACGTGCATGCACCTAGGCACGCACATTCTTAGAAACACACGTACACCCACCCACCCACCCACGCACACACAAACTCACACAACATTGGGTTGGTGTATGTGTGCGTGAATGTGGATGTATATGTGTTCATGTGTGTGGAGGTGGGTGTGTTTGCATGTGTGTGCACCCCCTATACCCTCCCACACACACAATGTTTGTCTGTGCATGTGTCTGTGTATATGGGTATGTATGTACACACACTCCCACACATCCACGCATGCACACTTACATTCCCACACATATGTGCACACATATGTGCACACATGTGTGCGCACGCCTATGCACGTGCTCTCTCACACACACACATCGATTTTTATGCACAAACTCACCTGGACACACACATTCCCACCCACACACCCCTGCCCCCCTAAAACACACACACACACACATACATATGCACACACATACACCCCGCACACATGCATGCACACACATTAGTTACCTTGCTTAGTGAGTTCTTCGGTGAATATACTGTCTTTTCATCAGAGGGAGGCACATTGTTCCCCTTTGGAACTTCTAAGAACTACACAAGCACAATTGGGGAGTTTGAATGAGTCCACCTCATTGGAGTGCATGGAGTCACACACACTTAGTTACCTTGCATAGTAAGACCTTTGGTGAATATAGTGTTTAAATTTCTCATTCCATCAAAGGGAGGCACATTGTTCCCCTTTGGAACCTCTAACAACTTCTCAAGCACAATTGGGTAGGTCAGGTAGGTTGAGTGAGTCCAACACATTGGAGTGCATGGAGTCTCTCTCTCTCTCTCTCCCACACACAGACACCCTTATTAGTTACCTTGGTCAACGAGGCCTTTGGTGAATATAGTGTTCTAATTGTTCTTGCCATTGGAGTGAAGCACATTGCTCCCCTTTAGAACCTCTAAGAACTACTCAAGCACAATTAAGTAGGTTGAGTAAGTCCAACGATTGGATCAAATAGAGTAATGAACCAAATAAAGCTAAGTATTATAATGTTTTTCTACATTGTTAATTTAGCAACCCAAGAACAAATTTCCTCCTTTGGACAACCTTCCTCATTCAGAGAAGAGCCTTTTTTCCCTTGTAGGAATTTAATTTGGTCAAGGAAAAATATATTTTTAATGTCAAAACCCACATGTGCACAAAAAGTACAGGTCAACTTTAAAGTCAAATTGGGTCTCCAAAGAAGCATATAAATACAATTCAATGGCACCTCATTTGTGTTTATTTTTGGTAGCATTGGAAGTGCTCTAAGTCTCCAAATTTGTTGAGAGAATTAGGCACATATATTCCAGAGAACCCAGAAACCGTTTGTGAAAATTCGACTCGAAATATGTTTTATTATAAAAATTAATTAATTAATGGGGACCCTAAGTCTAAATTTAGGGAAATTAAATAATTAAAGGGTATTAAGAAAACAAAGTGAGAATAATCTAGAAAAACCGAAGATCAAGTCAAGTTATAATCTTAGTCATTGATTAGAGATCTAATCTTGACCATTGATATCTCAACGAGAAGACTATAAAGGAAGACTTGAGGGTCATTTGGAAAGACACACCGAGTGAATCAAGTGATCGAATGCTTCTGATGCAGCAGTGCTCGGACAAAGATCAAATCTAAGTGATTCGATCGTAATGAGGGGCAGAGACAGTTATTAGTCGGAGGATCTTCTCCGGGACCAAGAATACTAAGCAGAAAGGCAACAGAGCTAGTAGAGGATGCAACACAGCCTCCATACGGTGTGACGCAAGCCCCAGAAGGTGTGACTCAGGCCCACATAGAGGCAACACAGTTTTTTCAAGAGATAGTCCGAGATTGGCTAGGAGATCGGGGTTTTGAGCCCGGAGGGCTAGAATTCGACTTTTCGAGGACCAAATCGATTCGAGAGAGGAGGTGACGTAGTCCACAGAGGTCCCCAAGCAGGCCTACACAACTACTGCGCAAAGGCATCACAAAGGGTGTTGGGGTTTCACTAGTTCAGCTACCAGATCAGTGGGGACTTGCAGTGTGAGGTAAACTCACAATATTTTTGTCTGCTGTGATTTCTCTATACTGGATAGCTAGCAAGGAATTCAGAGATTGTATTCAGAAACTGCTACTTAATAATATAAACCCTCAGATCTACTGCACCAGTTTTGCTGCATTGGGATTTTCTGAGGACTTAGTCCAAAATAAAGGTGTCCTATGTGTGATTTGTTCTTTGCTTAGTTTCCTTGTTTCAGAATCATAAAGTAATAAGTGTAGGCTCCTTCAGTAATTTACTGCAATAATTCATGAAGAAAATAGTAGTAGTAAATTCAGCTAGTTGTAGTAGGATTCCTGAGATTGTTAGATCTAGGAATTTTCACATGGTATCAGAGCAGTTGATGTGAAACAAGAAGAGTAGATTTGAGCACTGAAGTGAAGGCCTAATTGCTGCAACAGTGTCAGATCGAATCTTGAGAGGGATTGTGCAGTTCTAGCCAGGAGGGCTAAATCCTCGAGGTTGTCTCTCTTTGAGTGAGTCGACAGAGAGGTAAGACTTCCAGATCAAGGCCTTGTATAGGCAGAAGGAGTAGCTAGAGCTTTCACACATAGCTAGAGGGACGCAGTTTTTCTGCAAGCTGTTGTTTGGCAGAGAAGCATTGAAGAAGAAGAAGACAACATAGCAGGGAATTCTTCCTTACTAGGTTCCTTTGTTGAGGAATTCAACATTTCTCAGTGTTGGGAAACCGAGGAGTAGTAGAGTTACCCACTCCATTAGGGAGTGTATAAGCCAGCCTAGAAGCTACGCAGTAGGGAGAAAGAGGAAGAAGTTCGACAATTTTTGGTTGAGATGACATCTCATGGTCTTAGAGATCAGGATCGGTTGGAGGGATCCTCCAACTACGTAATCTGGAGGGAAAGGATCAAATTCCTTCTAGATGAATATGATCTCAAGACGTTTTTGGATAACGTGGTTGTTGTGCAGTCTATAGGTATGGATTATAACAAAAAGTACAAGTTCGATATGGTAAAGGCCAAGAGACTTATCCTTGATGGTGTCAAGGATCATATAGTCTCGCATATAGCTGGCAAGAACAAAACCAAGGAGATATGAGATGCCTTGGCCTTGCTATATGAAGGAAGTTCCGAGCAGCGAAAGAGGTACTTAGGGCAAAAGCTCTAGATGATCCAGATGCAGAAGGGGGAGCACATTAATCCATTCTTAACGAGACTTCAGGAAATTCATGATCAGCTGGCAGCTGTGGGATCTACCCCAACTGCTGTAATTATGGTAAGTATTGTATATGTTTCCCGTAGGTAGTCCTTCGCTGCAAAAACTACGCCAGGAAACCAACTCAACCGACTTTAGGTTCAAGTTGGCCCTAGAACTAGAGGGGGCTCCCTCAGTTGTTACGAGGCCTTGTTTAATGCTATTCATTGTCACCGAACAACAACCTTTGAAGCACAATGGCCAGATTTATGGTTTTAATTGGGGGTGGTTGGCTATCAATGACAATCCCTATTCATGAATAAGTCCCTCCTTCACAGAGTCCTTTCTCAAAATGTCAGCTTCCAGCCTGACATAACGACTTGATTTGTATAAGAATTTGAAAGAAGAATGTAAGGAGATCCCTAATAATGTAGCAGCCAGACTGACTACTTAACCACTATGGAGATTTGGATGTGTGAAGAAGATTTCTACAACCCAACAAAACATATTTAGGAGAAGATAGAAGGACAAACAATAATCAGTTTCAAAGAGGAGCTTGGTCAAACAGACAGTCTGACATACTAATCTCTTTAAACAATTATAGTTTTATGAAATTATGAAAACTATGTTTTCATAATAAACAAAATATAATCAAGTCAATACAGAAACCTTGTGTAATTTAGATTTGAAGAGGAATTTACAATAACATATCGCCCTGTAAATTAATCTCTTAATAAAATTACAAATTCACAACGAATTGAAAATGAAACTGAGGTTCAATTAAATTTTCAATTGGATAACTGTACATGAATTAAATCATATGAAGAAAACATATATGGAAATACTGGAAAAACGTACGAGAAACACAAATTTTGTCAAAGCCAAAGCTGAAATACTTTAATTGGAATTTATGGAGAAAAGTTTTACAAAGATGAAAAGGTCTCGGCCTCAAAAATCCCACCTCGAATACTTCCATGAATGAAGTATTTATACAAAATGTAAAATATTACAATCAATGACTGAGTAACAAGGCATACTAAAAATATCTAAAAACTAACAAGAAAGGAAAGAAATCAATCTAAAGGGGGTGCATCTGCGTTTCTAGCCCTGTTCTGCTGAAAGACTGTTGCTGAGTCACCACCATTTTAGTACTGGGCTAGAAAACTGAGTGTTGTGTTGGCAAAATCTGTTTTATCATGAATCTTGATTTTATATTATCATAGTTCTGAATGAACACATTTTTCTCTTTGTCCGACTTGACCCGTTGTTGTAGAGGTAAATCCCCTTTGCGGACAGAGACGATTCCTACTAGCCTAGATCGGGTCTAGCAACAATCGTGTCACAATAAGGCGCAAGTTCCTAATTACAATAGAGCAAATTGCGAGAAAGGCCTACCTTAAGTCCAACATTGTTGTTCGCAGAGAAGATAGCGCTCCCGTTTGCTCGCTCTGGCAGATCACAATCCTCCCGCTTGGCGCATTCGAACACCTGCACAGACAAGAAACACGACGAACACACAAGCGTAAAACCCAATATATGCAATTATGTATCAGTCAGAGTAGATACAACTCATGATCACAAAGTATGAACAATACGAGTGGAACCATAACCAAAGTCGCTTATCATTAATCAATACAAAGAAAGATACAACCTGCGCTCTGACGCTGGATCTTCCTTCGGCGGGTCGACAACGGAGTACGTCTCGATAAAGCTTGTCAGGAATGGGACAAGCCTATCTCTTCGGTTGTCTTGACTATAATCTCCTTGTTACTGATTTGGCTTTATGAGGACTATCAAGGCTCTTTCAGCATTCTCTAGGCTATTGAGGGCTCTTGAAGGCTACTAAGACTACTTTGCTCAACCATTCAGCGCCTTCATCAATGGAAGATGGCTATATTTATAGAGGAGAGGATGAGGTTGGGATTCCTACAATAGTGGAAGGGAGGCCTTATCCCTTGGGAGGTTCCCCATAAGGTGAAAACAAGAGGCCAAAGGAGGAAGGCCGTGGTTATTCAGTCGAAACCACTCCTCATGACTCATCCACGAAGTTGTTGTATTCGAAACTTCGCCTCTTTTTTTTAAAAACTTTCCATAAGCAGATTGGCGCGGGTGCTTAACTGGGACAGAGCGCCAACTGGCGCGGGCTTAGTATTAATTTTCCTCATTAGCGTGAAGACATAATGGGCTACCAGCGCCAAGGCAAATACATGCTTTTAGGGGTCTGCTCAGGAAATGATCAACAGAAGGGATGTTGTTCTCATGGAAAGGGATGCAATGATGGTATTTGCAAGGCATCACACTGCTTATGGGTCATAGAAACGACCTTCCAATGGGCGAGATGGGGATTGCAAGGACGGTGACAAATTACTGTATAACAGATGCCCCCTAAAGCATGAGGCCCGAGAGAGAGAGAGGGGTGAAATGCTTTACGAGAACGTGTCGAACTGAAAACACTGCCGTCGGAAAATCTGCGTAGTCAAATACAACTGATATCTCAAATACATGATATATGTGGCATGGGCGCAGCCATCCATAACAGAGTATACAATAATCAAGATCCAAGGCATGGATGCAGTCATCTAGTAAGGATCGATAAATAGACTCAGGTATGGTCGCAGCCATCCAATCAATGAGTCATGTAACTAATCATAATAATCCACAAAATCATAGCCTAGATTTCAACAGATAAAATCCAGGGTCTTGCGCTCCATCTCGACCCGAACAAAGTACAAGTTCAAGCATGTGAATAAGTGAGTTGAAGTCAAACATGCAAGAACATCGTCTAATTACCAACCAATAATGAAAGTTGTTAACAGACGCGAGAGGAACCACCAATAATGACAATGGCCCTCAAGGTACTATAGGTACGATCCACGGAATATGAACAGTGAGCTGGCGTTGAACACCCGCAGAATCATCCGATCGAAGGTCAATGATGAAAACCTTGCGTCGAATGCGAAGAACCTGCCATTGAGGCATGCAGGCTCCAAGGTACCGGAAGGGAGTCTCTAGATCAGCTTCCTGGATAATGAACTGAAGTCGACAGGAAGTGATCTTGATCGAAGGTGGGCCATAGTGTTTCCCACATCATTGACACGAGACATAGATACATAATGTGTTGTGAATGAGGATCAAATGAGAATCAGAGGAGGGTTGAAACTTTGCAGAGGTCAACTTCTCTTGAACATACTGGCAGCACGACAGTGGATTTGGCAATATTTGACATAAAAAGATCAGAGATCATGACAACGAGGCAAAGAGCAGATGAGAGGTCAAAAAGGATTACCCAAACCCACGGAGGCAAACAGAGAGTGAGATGAGATGTCCCCAACCCGACACGAATGCAGAAAAGTGCCATATTCAAGAGCGACATACTGCCGACACGACGACGATACTGGTTCCATTTTCCCCACCATTTCTGGCGAGTACCTCTTTATTTTTACACAAACTTGAAGAGGATACCATATGCTTGTCATATAAATTCGTCCTTCGGACAAACCTAACCTAGTACATTTTACGAGCCCTAGGAAGGAGAAACTCGAATATCGTTATTACGACTGAATCCGATGTCATCATGGTTTAACGAGTCTGACAAAGGAAGAACTCGGCGTCTTTTCATGTTTAGAGAGTTTGAAAAGACAACAGAAAAGTAAACTCCAACAGTCCCTTTTCGTAAATAGTTCCTCAGATCTGAAAAGGAGGTAGAAAACTATGTCTGAGAAAACCTCCTAGTCGCAATAGGCTAGTGTATTCCTTTTTCGTAAATAATCTATCCCAGCTCGAAAAAGGGGTAAACGTATACTGAGTAGATGTTGTTTTGCAGCCAATTTAACGAGATCAAAACGACAAGCGACTCGACAATCTTTTCATGTTTAGAGAGTCAGAAAAGCGCTGAAAGTTGACTCCTCCTGGAGGAACGAGTGGTATAAAGGGTAGCAACTGGTTCCGGTAATGGTGGAACTGCTCAAAACAAGTAAAGGTCAAGAGGCTGGCTAACAAGACCACTCATCGCAACGGTTCCTCAGGAACAGGTAAAACAACCAAGTGAAGGCATATAATCGGCCAAGCAGATAATGACGATGGAGTGAGAAAACCAAGGTTCATCTGGAAAAAAAAGGCTGATAAAATGGCAATCACAAGAGGTAAAATGGGAATGGTTTTATTTTTACACAAGCTTGAAACAAAGATAAACTACGCTTGAAACCGGTTTCATTTTTACACAAGCTTGAAACGGAAACAAACTATGCTTGAAAAGGTGAGCATGCCCCCAGCATGGTGACTCAATTCGAGGTACATGCCCCCCAAGCTTCAATCCATATGAAAGGTAGATGGAGTGAAGGTTCAAGTTACGAGATCAAGAGAAAGACTCGACTGGGATTTTACGAGATCTTATCAAAGACTCGAATTGAACAGGAAAGTGTTTCATTGTTTTAACGAGGTTGACACATTAAAAGAACTATCCTCATAACACCTTGTTTCATTTTTTAATGAGATTGACACAAGAAAATGAACTATGCTCCGATGACCTTGTTTCATTTTTTAACGAGCTTGACACAAGAAAAAGAACCCTGCTCTGACAACCTTGTTTCATTTTTTAAGGAGCTTGACACAAGACAAGGAACTCTACTCTGGTGACCTTGTTTCATTTTTTAAGGAGCTTGACACAGGAAAGGAACCATGCTCCGACGACCTCATCATAATGAACAAGAAGTCATCGCTTCCAAGAGTTCCACTCCCGATGGAAGGAAAACATCCTGGAAGTCAGGACCCAATTCCCCCAGCACACTATGCACGACGGCATCGTCACTGAGTACAGGCACGGGGTAGGTAGCCACATAGTTGACCTGCGGTGGGGCAGATACAATGGGTGGATAAAAACCAGGAAGGGATCATGGCGGGCTAGCTGCCACATCAGGACCAAAGAATAAAAGCTGATCAATGGTCACAATCCGTGCTTCATGTGGAAAACAGACCACACGAAAAAAGGGAGGAGACAAGCGCTCCCATGGCATAGGTGTAATCGCACCCCAAAAGAAGATTGAAATCCAAGGGGCCTAGAACAACCATCACGTCCATATGGACGGGTTTACCTCCCAAAGTAATAGGTAACCTTGGAAGGATCCCTAACGGTTGACTAGTTCTTCTGTTAAATGCCAACAGATTCTGCGTAACAGGCACAAGCAGCAGCGAACCGAAAGCTTGCCAAGTAGTTGAGGATAAAATACTAACAGACGCACCTTCATCTATAAGCGTGTTGGGTACGACCAGACCAAAGGTCTGTACCGTTATCTCAAAAGGTACATAAGATGGAAGGCGGTATCCCGCAAATCAATTCCAATCAAAGGAAGCGACCAAACTACTCGGAGGGGCTACCATAGAACTGAGATGGGCTTCCCCTGGTGTTACGGAAGAAGAAGGAGCATCCTCCACGACCTCCATCTTGAAGGCGGGAGGAGTATCCTCCGGGACCTCCATCACGGGAGGCGAAGGAGCAGCTTCTTGAGATATAGGGATAGGAGAATCTTTCTCCAAGTTCGAGGAATCTGAAGAAACAAGAAGAACCTGAGGGGTGTGAGATCCACTCTCAACGGAAAAGACCTAGTGCACCGCAGACGGGGCCAGTTCAACTGATCCCACGACCAATGGTTGGTCGGGAACGGATTCCTGAATTTGAATTTCCGGGGGAGCAGGATTGACCAAGGATAACTCTTGACCAATTGTAGGATCAGCTGGTGGAGGACTCAAAGAAAGTTGTTTATAACCAGCCAGAAGGCATGGTGTAGAAACAGTTGGGTTGTCCAACACTTGTTTGGCTTCATCCATATACGGACAAAGGTGAATGGCATGGTTCCCTTCACACAACTTACAGGGATGGCAAGCTTACCCTACTTCGTAGGAGCTTTACCAGCACTAGCTGAAGATGTGCCCCCAACCTAACTCCCAAAAGCCAACGACAACGGTGGACGACCATTGGACCATACTTCGAGCACCTTGGGAATGCTAAGGCAATCTCGAAGAAGATGGTTTCCTTGGCACAACATGCAGGGGAACTTGACTTTCCGCGGAGGGTTGGAAGGTTTGTCAAGAGGAGACGCGTTAGAAGCAGTAGCTGCAGCCTTAGCCTCTCCCCTATCAGACTTCTTCTTCTTTGTCTTCTTCTTCTTCTTCTTAGCCACCTGGTTACTTGAATCCAGACTTTCACCAGGCGAAGTAGATGAGGAGGACGCAGAAACAGGCGAAGAAGGGGAGAGGTCCACTTTGGAATCAGAGGTCTCTCAGTCATCTGCTGAACCTCAGCAACCCATCGTTTCCGAGTTTCCCGACGGGGGACTGGTTCTATCTAAGCTTCCCTTTGGAGGATCAGTTGAGTTCAATTGGCCCTTATCCGACGCTTGGTCTGGATTCAGAATAGGGATATATTTCCCTCCTCTTACATTGGGTTCGCCTTTTCTAGCTGCTATTATTCCTCCTAGTCCTCGCTGTCTGCTACAAGATCTAGCAGCAGGTTCAGATATGGGCTCATCCAGCCATTCTCCTAGTGAGGAAATCCCTAGCAGAGTCGCCAGTTTGTTGTAGAGGTAAATCCCCTCTGTGGATAGAGGCGATCCCTACTAGCCCAGATCGGGTCTAGCAACAATCGTGTCACACTAAGGCACAATTTCCTAATTAAAATAGACCAAATTGCAAGAAAGGCCTACCTTAAGTCCAACGTTGTTGTTTGCGGAGAAGATAGTGCTCCCGTTTGCTCGTTCTGGAAGATCACAATCCTCCCGCTTGGCGCGATCGAACACCTGCACAGACAAGAAACACGACGAACACAGAAGCGTAAAACCCAATATATGCAATTATGTATCAATCAGAGAAGTTACAACTCATGATCACAAAGTATGAACAATATGAGTGGAACCATAACCAAAGTTGCTTATCATTAATCAATACAAAGAAAGATACAACCTGCGCTCTGACGCTGGATCTTCCTTTGGCGGGTCGACAGTGGAGTACGTCTCGATAAAGCTCGTCGGGAATGGGACAAGCCTCTCTCTTCAGTGGTCTTGACAATAATCTCCTTGCTACTGATTTGGCTCTATGAGGACTATCAAGGCTCTTTCAGTATTCTCTAGGCTATTGAGGGCTCTTGAAGGCTATTAAGACTACTTTTCTCAACCATTCAACCCCTTTATCAATGGAAGATGGCTATATTTATAGAGGAGAGGAGGAGATTGGGATCCCTACAATAGTGGAAGGGAGGCCTTATCCCTTGGGAGGTTCCCCATAAGGTGGAAACAAGAGGCCAAAGGAGGAAGGTCGTGGTTATTCAGTCGAAACCACTCATGACTCATCCACAAAGTTGTTGTAATCGAAACTTCGCCTCTTTTTTTAAAAAACTTTCCATAAGTAGATTGGCGCGGGTGCTTAACTGGGACAAAGCGCCCATTGATGCGGGCTCAGTGTTAATTTCCCTCATTGGCGCGAGGACATAACGGGTTACCAGCGCCAAGGCAAAAACATGTGCTTTTAGGGGTCTGCTCAGGAAACGATCAACAGAAAGGATGTTGTCCTCATGGAAAGGGATGCAATGATGGTATTTGCAAGGCATGACACTGCTTATGGGTCACAGAAACGACCCTCCAATGGGCGAGATGGGAATTGCAGGGACAGTGACAAATTACTGTGTAACACTCGTGGTGTCTATCTCCCACCCAGGTTCTTCTGCTGTGTTTAGCCCTTTCTTCACAAAACAACGTACAAAACCCATACACCTAGACTTGAAATTATGTAGGTTTTAGCTTTAAATTTCATTGCATCCATGTCAATAACGCACATCACATGTTTTAAGGTTTATGGTCTGAGGAACAGGATCGGCGAGGCAATGCGAAGTGCGGATGTGACGTGGTAGGAGGGGTGATGGTTTAAATGATGTGGGAATGGTAGTAGTGAGCAGAGTATAACGGAGGACAGTTATGGTGGGGCCAACCGCATCACAAATCGCAATCAGGACTGGATAAGTTTTGTAGTATGGTTAAACATTTAAAGTTGCGAAATGCGATAAGTTATGTTTTGTGATATGCAATGAGGGTGGCAGCGAAATGGCGTGGGGAAATTTAAAATCTATGCGATGCGATAAATATCACACATCAGTGATCGCAAGATTTAAAGGTTGGTGAAATGGGATAAGTTGTTTTCGCCGATATGCGATGAGGTATGTTTGCCAATCTGCGAAATAGTATTTGCAATGCGAAAAGGTGTGGTTTGGTGGAAGGTGAAATGTAAGTAATGTTAATCACGCCTAAATCATAATAAAAGGGTTTGTAATGTATTCGAGGCATATGAAGCGGTAAGTGAATGGGTCCCACTATCATCGCAAATGGCATTTTGGAAGGTTTTGAAGAGGTGATCAAAGGATTTTGCCGATGTGAAAAGTAATATGGGTGTGCGGTAATGAAATAAAGGGGAATGACTTTAGGGAGTAATGTATGCAGAGTGATATATATAAGTTTTGAAACTTAAGATAATAGTTAAATAACCTAGTATAGTATTAACATCCTAAGAAACATATAACCCTTTGAATAACCTTCTCCTTTTGTAATTTCTTCTTAACATTTTCAAAATTATTTGACTAATTATGCTAACTTATCAAAACTAGATAATGTTACAACATCAGCTTCATCCGGGGACTGCTTTCCCCTGTGGGATGCAGAGAACGAGTAGATTAGTTGCCTTTTAGTGTTGGGCATGGAGTCATACTATAAACCTGATCATCAACCATCATCTGCCATAACCAACTCTCCTAGATCAACCCTGTTATTTGAATAGCCTGCTAGTGTAGACTGCAACCTGCAACTATGAAATGCAACCATATGCCAACACTAATCTAGGTACTCTTTCATATTGAAAACTGAAAAATTCTAGATTGAAAATATAAGTTGATCTATCACACCATTCATAAGCAATGAACACGCTGATCTGCTGCATATTGAAACTCAAAATATCTATTCAATTCCCACACTTCTATTTAACTGAACTGGAAAATGCCGCACTATTAGGTGTAATCTGTTTTCCAATGTAACCAAGTGCATAGTGGATTTATTGACAAATCATGTTGTCAACAACTGAAAATATGAAGAATATATACAATATGAACATAAAATCCCATGGAAAACTTATACTCACAGGTGTACTTTAAAAGTTGCATCCTCTGGTGACATTTTAGATTTTCCATGGCTGAGAGGAAGATACATATATTGTTGATTGCAAGTATCGACAAACCTTGCATAGCAGTAAAGGCAACTGAAATCTGAAAAGAGTGGGATCCGTTTCCCAGTGGAATCACCATTCGACAAAGTGGAGTTAGTGAAAATAATGCAACCAATACCAATGCCTACTTCTTGTTCACCAACAAGAAATAGATCTAAACTTTATCGTGATCCAGGGAAAATTTTCTTAGTTACTTAGATCCCCGGCAACAACGCCAAATGTTGTATCTGTTTCCCGTAGGTAGTCCTTGGCTGCAAAAACTATGCCAGGAAACCAACTCAACCTGCTTTAGGTTCAAGCTGGCCCTAGAACTAGAGGGAGCTCCCTCAGTTGTTACAAGGCCTTGTTTAACGCTGTTCACTGTCACCGAACAACAATCTTTGAAGCACAATGGCCAGATTTATGGTTTTAATTGGGGGTGGTTGGCTATTAATGAGAATCCCTATTCATGAATAAATCCCTCCTTCACAGAGTCCTTTCTCAAAGTGTCAGTTTCCAGCCTGACAAAACGACTTGATTTGTATAAGAATTTGACAGAAGAATGTAAGGAGATCCCTAATAATGTAGCAACCAAACTGACTACTTAACCACTAGAGAGATTTGGATGCATGTAGAAGATTTCTACAGGCCAACAAAACATATTCAGGATAAGATAGAAGGATAAACAATAACCAGTTTCAAAAAGGGGCTTGATTAGAAAGACAGTCTGATATACTAATCTCTTTAAACAATTATAGTTTTCAGAAATTATGAAAACTATGTTTTCATAATAAACAAAATATAATCAAGTCATTACAAAAACCTTGTGTAATTTAGATTTGAAAAGGAATTTACAATAATAGATAGCCCTGTAAATTAATCTCTTAATCAAATTACAACTTCACAACGAGTTGAAAATGAAATTGAGATTCAATTAAATTTTCAATTGGATAATTGTACATGAATTAAATCATATGAAGAAAACATTTATGGAAATACTGGAAAAACGTACGAGAAACACAAATTCTGTCAAAGCTAGAGCTGAAATACTTTAATTGGAATTTCTGGAGAAAATTTTTACAAAGTTGAAAAGGTTTTGGACTCAAAAAGCCCACCCCGAATACTTCCATGAATGAAGTATTTATACAAAATGTAAAATATTACATTCAATGCCTGAGTGACAAGGCATACTAAAAATATCTAAAAACTAACAAGAAAGGAAAGAAATCAATCTAAAAGGAGTGCATCTATGTTTCTAGCCCTGTTCTGCTGGAAGACTGTTGTTGAGTTACCACCTTTTTAGTACTGCGCTGGCAAACTGAGTGTTGTGCTGGAAAAATCTGTTTTATCATGAATCTCGATGTTATATTATCATAGTTATTAATGAACACATTTTTCTCTTTGTCCGACTTGACCCGTGGTGTCTATCTCCTACCCAGGTTCTTCTGCTGTGTTTAACGCTTTCTTCACAAAACAACATACAAAACCCATACACCTGAACTTGAAATTATGTAGGTTTTAGCTTTGAACTTCATCGCATCCATGTCAATACCACACATCACATGTTTTAATTTTTATGGTATGAGGAATGAGATCGACGATGTGATGCGAAGTGCAAAGGTGACATGGCGGGAGGGGTGATGGTTTAAATGATGTGGAGCAATGGAGCGTGAATGGTAGCAGTGAGCGGAGTATAGCGAAGGACAGTTATGGTGGGGCTAACTGCATCGCAAATCGCAATTGGGACTGGATAAGTTTTGCAATATGGTTAAACATTTAAAGTTGTGAAATGCGATAAGTTATGTTTTGCGATATGCGATGAGGGTGGACGCGGAATGGCGCGGGGAAAATTAAAATCCGTGCGATGCGATAAATATCACACATCGGTGATCGCAAGATTTAATGGTTGGCAAAATAGGATAAGTTATTTCGCCGATATGTGATGAGGTATGTTTGCCAATCTACGAAATAGTATTTGTGATGCGAAAAGGTGTGGTTTGGCGGAAGGTGCAAGGCAAGTAATGTTCATCGCGCCCGAATCATAATAAAATGGTTTGTAATGTATTCGAGGCATATGAAGCGGTAAGTGAATGGGTCCCACCATCATCGCAAATGGCATTTCGGAAGGTTTTGAAGAGGTAATCAAAGGATTTTGCGATTTTGCCGATGCGAAAAGTAATATGGGTGTGCGGTAATGAAATAAAGGGGAATTACTTCAGGGAAATGAAAATGAAAGGAATGCGGAGTAATGTATGCAGAGTGATATATGTAAGTTTTGAAACTTAGGATAAGCGTTAAATAACCTAGGATAGTATTAACATCCTAAGAAACATATAACCCTTTGAATAACCTTCTCCTTTGGTAATTTCTTCTTAACATTTTCAAAATTATTTGACTAATTATGCTAACTTATAAAAACTAGATAATGTTAGAACAATAAAGTTGGCCTTAACACAGTCATCGAGGAGTGGCAAGTTTTTGTCCAAAGTATCTTGGGCAGGGCAATGCTTCCTAGTTGGGAGCAGCTGTGGGAAACACTTCAGGAGGAGGAGTTGAGAAGATGTTTGGTCAAGTTCAAGATTGACGGTAGCAGCAGGAGCGGATCGAAGAATCCGAAGGAGGAGGAGAATGTGTTAAACACCATGTTGAAACACACACATGGTGTATGAGGAAGATGAGCACACACACACAATAAACTCAACACAATGAAGGATAAGCGTGAGACTTTCTTATTTTCCATTTTACAAAGATGTACATTTATAGTACAATGGTGTGACTCTTGGTTTCACATTCCAAGGTCACTTGGACTCCATTGTGACTTTTTGCATTCCACACCTACCCATGTAGGATTAGGTGTTCCAACATCCCCCCTTAATCCGAAGGGGTATGTGTGAGTCCAGGAAAAGAGTTGTAATACAAATCTGCAAAGTATACATGGCAGCACTTCGGCTAAATCAACTCTCTAAAATGTTGGAAAAAGAGGTGGCTTAAGGATGACCACCAACACTGGAATGCAAAACTTGTTGCAATTCCCATAAATCTTCCAAAACTGGCAAGAAGCTAAAAGCTTCTGCCAGAGGAATTGTCCCTCATAAAAAAGGGAGACCTTCAACCTAAAAGAAGGGAGGTCTAGGCACACGACGTGGTTTTAGGTTGTCCACCAACCAAAGATGATGGTTTTAGGTTATCCATAGCCAGAAAATGATGGTTTTAGGTTATCCACCAACCAAAGATGATGGTTTTAGGCCATCCACCAACGAAAATGATGCATTTTGGTTATCCACCAACTTAGATGGTAGAGCATGCTCATGGGCATACTTGTCTCTCGGCTACATCTCTGAATGCGGAATGAAGAATTGTGGCTCGGGCTCGGCGAAAGGCTGGCTGGCATCGAAGCTTGTACATAGGAAGGCCACCGTTCCCCACTGTGGAATAAGGTGAGATGATGGCGAAAACTCAAGCTTGCAAGTTTGCTCAATATCAGGTGAACAAGTTCTTCTTCGAATCCCCGATGTCTTCCCCAGGCTGTGATGCAATCATTTTAAGAAGCGATCCATCCAAGATGAATCTTGGTTCTTGCAGGAGGCTTGTTTCTGAAGCATCTGTCTGAAGAATGGGTGTGCCGACCACGGTGCTTGCATGGATGAAGATCAAAACAGTGATCTTTCATATGGCCAACTCGATCACAGTGTTGGAATTTCTCAATCTGTTGTGGAAGTGGAACAGGATCTGGAACAGCTGCAGGTGAACTGTCATACAAGAATCCGGCACTCTGAAATATGATGGGCTTTGTGTAGTCTGGAATATGAAAGGACACATCCTTGTCATATCCAAGACCAGTTCGGTGCTTGTTGTGGACAAGCTCTTCCCAAGGTCTGATGATGGGCTTAGGAAGTGTAGGCTGAACTGCTGCATCTGCATGTACATCTGCTCTAGTAGAAGGAACTGAATGTGGATCAACTGCAACTTTGCTGACTTGCTGCTGATGGGAGTCTTTCTCAATCTTCTGAACAGAAACAGGTTCAGAATGGTGACTCTTCTGCTGAAGTTCTTCTTGCTGAAGCTGAGTTTCCAACTGCAAAAACTCAATCTTTTCTTGTGCATCTAGCAAACAACTCTGAATGTTACATAGAGCATCCTTGCTCATTTTTATCATATCATGAACATTTGAATGAATGAGGTTACTCAACAACACTAATGCCTCATTGATTTTGGCCATTTTCAACAATTTAGGCTCAAAAATGAAAGGGTGTCGGCTTCAACCGAAAATGCACTCGTTTACAATGATTCAACAAATACAAATGACTCCAAGGAATTCTCAAAGTACAAGGTGTGCTCCTCAAATGATGGAGGGCAATCAACAATCCAACAACTCAAATACTGATTATGAATGAAGAAGCAAATTCACTCACAATGTGAGTTCAATACAAAATCTCTGCAAAAATATGTGCAGCTGAAAACACTATGAAAGAAGCCTTTAAAGCAGCTGAAATCTTTTTCAAAGAGTTGTTTTCAATGATGGCAAACTTGTCTTCAAATGTGAAATTCTTCAAAATAAAACACCCTTCAAATCAATGCCACAAATCACAATGTAAATCGGCAAATTTCAGTCTATGACATTTCTTCAATTCTGCTGTTCATATATCATTCTTCTTTTTCTGCTGTTCAAATCTTCTCTCTCTTTCTCTCCTCTCTCTCTCTGCTGTTTTTTTATTTTTATTTTAATTAATTAAAAATTAATTAAAAAATGGGGATAAGATAAAAAGGGAAAGGGAAACTATATGGTGTGGGGGGGTGTTTAATTAATGGAAGGGAATTAAAAAAAAAGGAGGAATTTAAAAAAGATGGTATTATATAAAGGGGATTATTAATGGAGGAGAGGAGCTATTAAAAAAAATAAAATTAGGGGGATCGATTGGGGATGGAAGGGTTATTAAAAAAATTAAAGTGGAAATGTATATACGTAAGGTGGGGGGGAGAGTTAATAAATTAAAAGATGAATTTAAAGAAGCGAGGGGGTAAGAAAATTAAAAATCGTGAAGAGAGGGAATTAAATAAATTAAAAAGGGAGGAGCGTATGCATTGAGGGAGTGAGTTGTATTAAATATGGAGGGAATTTAAAATTAAAGGCCGAATTTTAAAAAGAGATGGGCGGTATTAGTTATGGAGGGGCGGAGGTATTATTGAATGGAGAGGTGGTGCAGCGTTGAACGGAGGAAGGGGAAGCGGAAGCGTGTTAAACGCAGAGAGGGAGGAGCCTGCATGGGAATCCGTATGCGTAGAGGGAGCTGTTGTATGTGCAGGGTTGGGAAGCCGTATGCGAAGTGGTAAGGTCGGAGCAGGGCCGAGAGGTGGGAATCTGGAAACGCAGATGGGCTGGGGAGCCGAATGCTGAGTGTGCAGTGAGGATGGCGCGGAGATGGCACGGGGAGAGGGCCGTATGGGAAGCTCGAGGGGTTAAGGAGAGTGGAATGTGAGCGGTAGTTGCAGAGAGGGCGGAGTATGGTGAGTTGAGCGTGTGAGGTCGAGAAGAAGAGGGCGGATATGAGGGCTCGGGTGTGAGGGCGTTGGGGATTAGGGCCTGTGCGCAGCGTAATGAGCGTGGGAGTTATGCCGTGGGGAGTAGTGTAGTCGGGTAGTGGAGTTATGGGTGTGGGGAGTTTGTAGAGAGCGCGAGGAGATGGCATAGGCTAGGCGGTAAGGGGAGCGCGGCACAGGGGCGAGGGGGGTTGGTTGCAGAGATTTTTTTTTTTAATTTTTTTTTTTTTTTCAAACAGCAGAGAGGAGAAATAGGAAATATTTTGTACAATAGCAATAGAATTTTTTCTTCAAAAACCCAGAATTCTTCTTCAAAAATTGCAGAGGGCTATATAACAGCAGAAAGTGCAGAAATGAGAGCAACTTCAGAATTTTAGTCTTCAGAACAGCGGATTTTTCCAAATATACACCAATCTACTCCATTTCAGACTTTAACAGAATTCAGAGATCTTGAAACTTGCAGAGTTTTTTTTAATGAAAATCTCAGAAATTTTCACTTAAAAAACTCAGAAATCTTTCAGAAGCCCTCTTTAAACTATTTTCCAGCAGCTCAAAAATGCAGATTTTAATGAGCAGAAATTGCAGAGAAAATTTAGAATGAAAACCTTCAGATGGGCAGTGCTGCCTTTCTTCAAAACCAATGCCTGACTGCTGCCAATTTCTGAATGCTGCGATTTTGAACGCTGCTCCTCAAAATCAATGCTGCTCTTCTTCAAACCACTGCTGCTCTTCTTCAAAACAAATCTGAATGGCGGCAAAAGCACTGCTACAAAAACTCTCCAAATGCTGCAAAAATGTCAAGAATTTTGCAGATATGCAAGGCCATAAACACAAATGGCTCACTCAATTTGGAGCAGGGCCAGAAATCGCCCGCTCTGATACCATGTTAAACACCATGTTGAAACACACACATGGTGTATGAGGAAGATGAGCACACACACACAATAAACTCAACACAATGAAGGATAAGCGTGAGACTTTCTTATTTTCCATTTTACAAAGATGTACATTTATAGTACAATGGTGTGACTCTTGGTTTCACATTCCAAGGTCACTTGGACTCCATTGTGACTTTTTGCATTCCACACCTACCCATGTAGGATTAGGTGTTCCAACAGAATGCAACCCTTGCATCGAAGGGGCAGCAAGGGAAACATAAAAAAAAGAGAGATTTTTTAAAAGGTGAAATGCTTCAGATGTGGTGAGATGGGCCACTTTGCATCATAGTGTCCTTTGAATAAAAACGACAATGATGAAAAACATGATCCAAAAGTTGCAGCCGCAAAGATCGAGCATGATGATTTTTCCATGAGTGCCCACACTTCTCTAGAAGAGAAATGGGGCGACATAGAATTGTAGTTCTCTTAGAACTTCAGTTGGAAAGTATCCTTGAGGAGCCCACCTCTTGGATCACAAACTTGCTACAGGTGCCCATGATCAATAGTAGCGGGATGGACGAGTTTTCAGTGGGAGTCGAGGAGTGATGGAGCGACAATTACAATAGATAGCAGTGCCTACTTCTAGAGCAACACAGAGCAGAGTAGCAACAACATAGAGAAGAGCAGCAACAATGCAGTACATCAGAGGGAAAATGCAGTAGCTATCAACACTCAGCGTTTTCAGCACCGAGGTGCATCCACCGAACGCTTGTTCAGTTTTGGGTGATTTTCAATTGCTTCTCTCAACAACTGAGTTGCAGTTTAGATGTAGTGTTAGCAGTGGCAATGCTAGCAGCATAGCACATGCATCACTTGAGAGGGACTTGTAGTACAGATGTAGCAATGGCAGTGGCAGTGTCATGGGAAATAGTACAGTTGCAACAATAACGCAGTGGTTGGTGGACAACTTGTCAGACATCAGTAGCGCAGAGGATGCTTCATGGTTAGAGTAGTATGAAACATGCATGTTTTTAGAGCACTTTCGTCAGTAAGAGGGAGTGTTAATTTTTGGTAACATCGAAAGTGCTCTAAGTCTCCAAATTTTTGGAGAGGCTTAAGAACCTGTATTCCAGAGAACCCATAAACCGTTTGTGAAAATTCCACTTGGAATATGTTTTGTTGTAAAAATTAATTATTTTAATGGGGACCCTAAATCTAAACTTAGGGAAATTAAATAATTAAATGGTATTAATAAAACAAAGTGAGAATAATCTAGAAAAAGTGAAGATTAAGTCAAGTTATAATCTTAGCCATTGATTAGAGATCTAATCTTGGTCTTTGATATCTCAACGAGAAGACTATAAAGGAAGGCTTGAGGGTCATTTGGAAAGATGCACCGAGTGAATCAAATTATCCAATTCTTCTCACAGAGCAGTGCTCGGACGAAGATCAAATTTATGTGATTCCAGCGCAGTGAGGGGCAGAGACAATTATTGGTTGGAGGATCTTCTCTAGTACCAATAATACTAAGCAGAGAGGCAGGAGAACCAACAAAGGAAGTAGTGCTACCTCCAGAGGATGTGATGCAACCCCCAAAGGGATGACGCAGGCCCACGCAGAGGCAATGTAGTGTTTTTGAGAGATAGTTTGAGATTTGTTGCGAGATCGAGGTTCTAAGCTGGGAGGGCTGAAACTTGACTTTCCAAGGAGCAGATCGATCTGAGAGAGGAAGTGACACAGTCCACAGAGGTCCCCCCACAAGCCTACACAACTACTGCGCAGAGGTAGTGCAGAGGGTGCTAAGGTTTTTCCAGCTCAACTACTGTATCAACAGGGACTTGCAGTGTGAGGTAAACTCACAATATTTTTGTCTGTCGTGATTTCTCTATATTGGATAGCCAACAAGACATCCAGAGATTGTCTTCAAAAATTGTTGCTTAGTAATATAAATCCTCAGATCTGTTGCACCGGTTTTCCGACATTGAGTTTTTCCAGGGACTTAGTCCAAAATAAAGGTGTCCTATGCCTGATTTGTTATTTTCTCAGTTTCCTTGTTTCAGAATCATAAGGTATTAAGTGTAGGTTTCTTCAGTAATTTATTGCAATACTTCATGAAGAAATCTGAATTAATTATGTAATGTAATTTATAAAATAGGAGTAGCAAATTCAACTGGTTGTAGTAGGATTCCTGAGATTGTTAGATCTAGGAATTTTCACAATTTGGACATCAGATCTCACACATCTTCCTCTCTTTTGGAGGTTCAACTACATCTGAAAATGGATGTCTTATTGATTGGGCCAAAATTTGTCTTTGATCAACCTTTGACTAACACTGACTTTTTGGTATTTGGGAAGAGTTTGACTTGGTTTGATTTGATATTTTGCATGTATTTTGGAGGTCGAATTCTTTGGCGAGGACAAATTCTTCTTGGCTACTATGACTGTTGTTGACCGTTGAATTTGACCTCTGAAATATGAAGTTGAATGTAGGGTTTTTCTCTCTCCTTTGACTGAGTTTGACCAAGTTGTTTGGGATTGTTTGACAGAGATCTGATCAGCAAGGAAAGCTGAATATTTTGACTGTTCACTGAGCTCCTTTGAGGCTATTTGATCATTAACATATGGACTGGTTAGGGCATCTTTGACTGTTGACTTCAACAAAAATTGCAAATTTTACTTTTTGACCAAATTTGAATTTTGGACTCATCGCTTGGTTATTGGTTAGTGAATTGTTGGATAGTATTGTTGACCTTTGAATCGTTATTGTTGAATTGGAACATTGTATCTCTCTGTTGAAAATTTGATGACAAGCTAATAAGAAGTCGAAAGGGTTTTCCCTCTTGTAGGGTTTCTCCCTGGCCTTTGACCAAAATTTGTCTCTTGTTATTGCTTTTGATTGCCTTCTATTATACCTTGCATTTACTATTCTATCTACAATTGTTATTTTTTACTGGAAGATTAAATTGATTTTTAAGTGATTGCTAATTGAAGAAAAGTTTGGGCTAAGTGATTGTAATTGCATAGAAAAATGGAAAATTAGCATGGTATCAGAGCCAAGGTGAAGATGAACCCAAGGAGACAAGAGACTAAAGTAATCACCTTTGAAAGAAGCTAAAGGAGCCTATTTGACTTGGTCAAAATGTCTACCTCTTACTTCAAATATTTTGAAAAGCTGGGTGGCTCATCAAATTTTGTTGCTTAGAATATCAGGTTGGAAGTGATATTGGATGAAAATGGTGTCTTGGAATATGTGGAAGGAAAAGTACTTGAGCCCCCTGAAAATGTTGTTGTTGCTACCAAGTCAAAATATTAGAAAGGTGAGATTAAAACCAAGAAAATTCTTATTGATTCATTGAAAATCATTTGCTTACTTACGTTGGAAAATTGAAAAAGTTGGTTGGGATGTATGAGGTCAACAATTTGAATCATATCCTCTCCTTGAAAAATCAACTCAAGGACTTGAAGATGAACAAGGGGGAATATGTGCAATCCTATGTCACGAGGATATCCCAATTAAGGGATCAATTGAAAATTGTTGGTGAGCTTATATCTGATAGAGAGCTAGTATTGGTCACTCTTAAAGGCCTCCCTCCTATTTGGGAAACCTTCATTACTACTATTAGCAACAATGAAAAATTTCCAACATTTGATGAGTTGGTTGGAAAATGTACTCAAGAAGAATCTAGGATGGTCTCCACAGGGGGGATTCAAAAGCATGAAGAAGGAGAGCCTTTTGTATTCATTGCTCGAGACAAGAAAAGGAAAGGAAGAGGAGGACCATCTAAATCAAGAAAGTCTTCTCCAGCTTCAAGGGACTCTAGTAGAAGATCAAGAAGGGATATAAATATGTCAAATATTGAATCTTATAATTGTCACAGGTGTGGTCATTATGCTCAAGATTGTCTGGAAAAGAGGAGTGCTCCAAGGTCCAACCACAACAACAATTGTGGCTTCAACAAAAACATGTTCAATGATAGAAGAAGAGGCGATAATAAAAGAAGGGGTGATGACAGAAGAAGAATATATGCTCATGATGATCATGAAGAAGGCTATCATCTGCAAAAAAGGTCAAGGAACTCAAGGTATGAAAACAATGGTGTTGCTTCACAGTATGAATATATTCTTATTTCCGCTCTTTCTAGTTCTTATCCTCCAAATTCTTGTGATAGTTGGTTGGTAGATAGTGGGGCTTCTAAACATTTCTTTGGATAAAAGGAAGTCCTCTCAAATCTACTTAAGAGGGAGACAAATCTAAAGATTATTCTTGGGGACTGTTATCCTCCTATAATTTTACAGAATTCACTAGGTGACTGTGGATGTCCTACAAGCCCTTAAAGATAGCATTATTGTCCTATCAACTATCTTTAGAAATTCCACTGCCTTCATTATCATAAATCAACCATTTTCACTATGATTCATCTCTGCCCCTTTCAAGAATTTACCTTGCTGCTCCTAAAAAAAACTTATTTATGGGTTGATTTACCTCGTTTTCACCCTCCTCCCTACCCACACTCTCATTCACTCTTTCCCCCTCTAAAATCTCATCTTTCCCTTCAGAAAACCCTTCAAAGCCCCGTTTTCTTCATCCCTTTCCTCTATTTTCCAAAAACAATGTAAAAGTGTAAAAGACCCTCTTTTACATTGTTTTAATTAAAATATGTGACTGTCAGGTCCTTTTGTTTTTATACATATTGAACCCTACTTTATATGTATAAACCTGACTCTTTAAGGTTTTTTAAGCCCCCATGCCCTAAACATTAAACTCCCTCGCATCACATGATCCTAACCCCGCTCCTATTATCTTCACCCTAAGCCCCTTCCCCTTAAAGCACTCACCCACGTGCATTTAAAACCGTCACTCATATAACCTTTACCCCGCTCACTATATAGCCCCCGATATTATTACAACAGAACGCTGCATATAATTTGAACCCTCGATAAGCGACAAAGAGCCCCGCCACGTCATATGCGCTCGAGCCCCATCTTAGACTGCTCCACACCGTTGATCCAAAAATTTCCCATCCGACGGTTGTCGCTTCCCGTTGCGATCAAAGATCCGGACCCCACCTCTACATCTACCCACCATTCCGCACCGTCGATCTCCGTCCTCAAGATCCGACAGCTCGCACAACACATCACAAATAAAATAGCGCCCGAGTTAGTGTTTTCAAACATTGCGAAATGCATGGTTTTTCCCTGCCACACATTGCTCGTTGAACTGTATCGCACTCCCGCCCCGAAAACCATTACCACCTTCTCCACTGTGCAAAAACCGCCTCCGGTTTTCCAAAAACCACTTATCCCTCTGCGCCATAATTCAAATGCCCCCGCCTTAGCTCAAAATTCCTGCAGGTTCCGCTTACAAAACCAAGACCCCAATTCACCATTTTTTCCCTTCGACAGCTTGAAAAGCTCAGAAAACGTAGTAAACCCTCCCGCATGGTTTTAAAACTAATTGTTTGTTTTAGTGTGCAGGTTTAATGGCAGTAATGCAAGAAAATGCATTATGATGGTTCATAAACGATCGGGTGAATGTCTGGGTGACTATCCAGAGGTTCGATTTGAATCAGAAGGGACTAGAGGCCCTATTTCAAGATCAATCATCGATGAAACGTGATCATTGATGATTACTTAACCCACCAACACAGAAAAATGCATCCCTGCACACCAAAAACAATCACAGTCAGAGGAAATACAGTCAAAGGACTATGCTCAAGAAATGAAGATTAAAGGATTAAAAGGCTAAACATAGGTCAAAGACAAATCATGAAGATTAGCCACAAAAACAGAGATAAAGGCAAAAAAAGAGAGAAAAGATAGTGAAACAGATAAATACAGGGTAAATCAAAGTTTTATGGCCTAATACAGAGTTTAAAGATAAAATAGAGGCAGATTAGCCCAGAGACACATTCAAATGACTAAGCCTAAAGCAGTTACTTCTTCAAAGGATATTTTTCCACCTACAACATGTTTTCTTTCAATAAAACATCAAAAAATTATTACACACAGTCAGAGATATTTTTCATCTACTAGCAGTTATTGTAAAGTTATTGCAAAAAGCCTTAAAGTCAAACATTTTACAGAAATGAACTCAAAAGTTAAGTTAGGAGTTATTATTTCAGAGAAACACCTTCAAATATTTTTGCCTTGGGCCTTGCATGGTCTCAAAGGTCAAAAATCATTAACTTTGTAATAAGTGACATTCCAAACACTAGCTTGGCACCACCTCCTCATTTTGCAGAAAAATACTGCATATGAGTCTCATTTTTAGTGTTGGTTAGTTGGTGGTTATTTGACTAATTTCTGCTGCTGAGCTAGTTAAGGATTGCTAGATTGGATTTGAGAAAGCTCTGAGGTGCAGAGAGCTATGGTACATGGAGTATTGTAACTAGTTTGATCATCAATAACACAAGCACATTCACATGATCCTTGAGGTATGTTAATGGTGAAGTTTTCCTCATTTGTCATTGTTTTCCTTATGTTTTCCATTCTGTCCACATTTCTCTGATAAAAAAACAGAAGTTTTAGAGTAGGATATGCTGTCTTGGCACCCTATTTCTGTCTGCATTATTTATCTTTATGTTTTCCACTGCAAGGTCTGATTGGAGGATTGTTAATTTCCCTCCAGTTCCATCTAGCTTGTTGTCTTAGAAATTATTCAATAGAGTCAAGGCCAAAGAATTTTATGGTGAGCCCTGTCCTTTGGTACAACTTGAGATATTGTTTTTAAGGCCTCTCTTTGAGGTATACTTAGTAAAGTCTAAACTAGGGAAGTCTGTGGTATGCCCTATCCTCTGGTCTGCCTCCAAATGTTGCTTTAAAGATACTTTTGAGTGTTTAGTTAAAGAATATTGACTTTAGTTGGCTCTTCAGCTACTCTCATTTTTATCTGAAATGTTTTCTTTTATCTAATAGTAGTCTTAGGATTGTTGGATTGTTGTCTTAAAATTTTGCTCATTAAAGTCTGGCCAAAGAAGTCTATGGTACGCCCTGTCCTTTGGTTTGCCTCAAACAGTTACCTTAAAATGCTTTTCTTGTCTAAGTAGAGCTAGAAGATTCTTAACTGACTATAGCTTTGTTGCCTTAACAACTTATTATTGTTTCATATCACAATCTAATCTAAAAGATCCAATTGATATAATTATCTTGCCCTATGAAAACCCTTGCAGAGTTAATGAACAATTAAATCCTTTTATGACTCCATTGCCCAATGGATTAATGTTTTCTCATAGTCTATCTATTCAGTTGAAACATCCCTTCATTCAGTCACACCACAGATTTGACAACCTATCAATTAATTCAGCCAAAACAAACAAGTCCTTAAAACTTCATAACTAGCCTAATATCTTAAACAGAGAGCACAAAGATACATCATTTGAAAAAACTTCTATAGAGAGATCCCTCTCTGAATCCAGGAAGGCTAGGTCCTAGGATTCCAAAGTGGTTCTGATGTGGCCCCTGTAGTGTTTGTTCTTTCCAATCTTGCAAATCATAGGGAGCCAACATAGTGGCGACTCCACTAGGTAATATTGAGTAATAAACTGTAAAACATAGACTTAAAAACTGAGAAAACCTCATTTTAACATCGATGAATCAAGTGTTAGCCAAGAATGGTTTCTGATTGCTGATGGTGGACAAAAATCAACCATAAAACAAGTAAAAACTCTCCACCTGGTGACTCCACTAGTTTTCAGTAGGCCTGCTGACTCCACAAAGCAAGTTCCCTACCTGAAAACCTCAAAGACTTGTAGAATATTCCCTCTAACTCACCCCTAGAATAAAGCTTTTCTAGGACTAGATCTCAGGGTTGGATAACCCAGATATTTTTAGACTCATCCACCTTACAACAAAATCTCGTTGTACTAACTTCATCCCCCACTCTTCACCTTCCTCCATTTAACCCTATACCTCCTATTGTAAATCCTCCACTTGTTAACCCTCTATTTTTTCCACAACCTCCTATCATGGCAACATGGTATGCTCCCTTAGTCCTTCCTTTACCTTTAGTTGTTCTACCACAGGATTATCAGTCCAAGATTCCTCTATATGATGCTAGTAGTTCTACTACTGCTCAACAACATGTGGACAAAATGAATGAATACTTTAACAGAGAAGAAATAGATGATGAAACTGTTAAACTTAGAATGTTTTCTCAAAGCCTAGGTGTAAAAGCAAGAAAATGGTTCAAAGGCTTAACCCCTAACAATATAAATGACCTCCCTGCTTTCCATCAACTATTCTTAAACAAATGGGAAGTTAAGAGAAATCCTTTTCAAATCCTATCAGAATACAATGACCTTAAAAGAAATGTTGGAGAGAGTGTCCAAGATTATTGCACTAGATTCAATAGTGTTTACAATGCATTCCCTCCCCACATGAAACCCCCACAAGGCCTAGCCTTAGTGAAATTTCCTAAAGGATTTGACCCAGATATGTGTTATCAACTAAGAGAAAGAGATCCCCTAACCTTGGAGGACATGCAAAGAGGAGCAATAAGTGTAGAAGCTAACCTAAATGCTAGAAGGGCTAGATTGAAAACTGAGAAAAGGGTTACCTACAAAGATGAAGCTGGACCCTCCACATCAGATGTCAAAATTGATGGCCTAGTTAGGACATGGAGAGGATGATGGAGAGAATAAACATGATTGAGAGAGCTTATCCTAGATAAAACCAAACAACTCCTCAAAACATGAATCAAAATCAGAACCAAAACCAAAACTTTAGAAGGAATCCCCCTCAAATTATACAAAGAGGCCCGATTAGCAAATCAGGCCTCATTTCCAAGAAAACTATGCTGATGAAGATGAGGGAGTGATTGAAGAAATAGAGGAAAATCACATAAATCTGATGGGAGTAAACAATGATGATACTATTTTCCTCGCTGAGGAAGAACAAGGCATATTTACACCTTATGGAGAAGAAAGCCTAGAATCAGAAGACTACAAACAAGGCTTTGAAAATTCCATAATGGAAGTGCATAGACAATATGACCTTAGGAGTAAGAAAAACCAAGACCCTCCCAAAAGAAAAACCTCTGAAATTTCTGCTAGGAACAATCTTGAAAACAGTTCTAAAAAGACAGCAGAAAACAATAACATAGTGGCTGAAAGTTCTGATAGAAACAAAAGTAAAAACAACCACCCTAATACCAAACATAGTGGTGACCAAAGCAACACTAGCCACTCAGCTAATGCTCGTAGTAAAACTGTTTTAACTGTTGTTCATAATAGCAAGCTGAATTTACTAAGAAAACAGTGACTAAAAACAATGATCTAAACATTTCTAAAACTCAGACACCCTTCAATATAGAGAGTGAAATTGCCAAGATTAAAATCTCTATCCCTCTTACTGAATTAGTCACCCAAGATGTCTATAAAACCCAACTTTTAAGAGCTTTAAACATAGGAGAAAATGTTGATTCTGTTAATCTAAATGATGACAAACCCGAGCTTTTGTTTGGACCAGAAGTGGAAGGAAAATTTCAAGAAGGAGGTGTTCCTCCCTTTTATGTCAGTCTAAACATCCATGATAAAATTTTGCACAATGCCATGTTAGACTCTGGTGCCTCACACAACTTAATGCCCAAAGTAGTGATGGAAAAACTAGGCCTTGAGATAACTAGACCTTACAAAGATTTATACTCTTTTGATTCCAGCAGAGTTAAATGTCTAGGCCTAATCAAAGGTTTATGTGTCAACTTAGCACAAATACCATCCAAGAGCCTGGTAATGGATATTGTGGTGGCTGATATACCTCATAAATATGGCATGCTCCTTTTAAGATCATGGGGTGCTAAACTCCAAGGTACTCTACAAATGGATGTGACTTATGCAACCATCCCTGTCTTAAGTCAACTAAGGAGACTATATAGGGAAACACACATGAAATATATGGTTAGCAGTCAAGAAAAACTAGATAACTCCCCTCTTTATTATATTCATACAAACCTTGATTCATTTATCCTTTACAATGATGAAAATTTTAATGAACAAGTGATAGAAAATGAGCACACAGTAGTAGAAAAAGAGGAAAAGAAGGAGGAACAGTGAAAACAGTTTGCTAACCAAGAAAATTACAGCGAACACAATGGAAACCATAGGGAACAAAGCAACCATCAACATAGGGCTGACCATGAAGAACAAAGAAAAAACACTCAACATAGTGGAGATCATGATAAACAATGATAAACATAGTGCAGACCCTAAGGAACAACATGGTGAACAACATAGCGACAACCACTATAAACATCACAATGAGAACCATAATGACTTAAATGACAAATCTGAAATTGAACCACTTTGGAGTATGAATTTTGATGGTTCTTGTAGCAAGACTGGTTCAGGAGCAGGCATATGGGTGCATAACACAGAAAACAATCATGCAGAAGGTCACTCATACAAGCTAAGCTTTCAATGTACAAATAACATAGCTAAATATGAGGCCCTCCTCTTAGGACTACAATTACTAAAGTAACTAGGAGCCAAGAGGATAATTGTTCATGGAGATTCAGAGTTAGTCATTAGACAAATAAATGGAGAATACACAGCCAAGCATCCAAGATTAAAAGCCTATAGAGATGATGCTATTGACCTCTTGAAAACGTTCACAGAATATGAGTTTAACTTTGTCCCTAGAAACCAAAACATTCTTGCTAATGGTTTAGCATTTGCTGCTAGTACATGTCAAGAACCTTATGAAAGCAAAAAATACACGGTCCAAGTCAAATATAGACCAGCAGTCCCTGATAATATCAAGCACTGACAAGTTTTTGAATGAGATAAACATAAAGAGGATTTCCTGCAGTCCAGAAATGGGTTTTAAATGCCAAATTCAGACTCAGAGTATGAAGAAGAATTCCCTAGTGAGGAACAATATTACAAAGAAGAACCTCCTAACACTGCTGATATAAATTTGTTAACAAAAGAACACATGTAGAAAACAGAATTGTGCACTTATATAGAAAAATAAAACTTTGAAGTGTTGCAGTATAATACTGATAACTTGCCAAAGGGACTGGTGCCTCTAGAAGAATTGTTTGACTTTGATGATGTTGCCAAAAAGCCAAAAATGGAACCAACTGAAACTAAAATTGAAGAGTGCAATATAGGCAGTGAAGAAAAACCCAAATTGATCAAACTATCTAAAACACTGCCTGCTCATATAAAAAATAAATATCTTGAGCTTTTTAGAGAATTTACTGATTTCTTTTTGGAGTTATGAAGATCTAAAAACCTATGATACAGATATAATCCAGCATAAGATACCCCTCAACGAAAACCAGAAGCCCTTTAAACAAAAAATACGCAAAATAAACCCTGTGCAGCTTCCCCTGGTTGAGAAAGAAATCAAGAAAATGTATGATGTTGGAATTATAGTCCCTCTGAGATACTCAAAATAGGTTCCAAAACTTGTATCAGTAAGGAAGAAAAAAGAAGAAATAAGGTTGTGCATAGACTTTAGAAACCTAAAAAAAGCCTTCTTAAAGGACAACTACCCTTTACCAAAAATGGATCACATCTTACAGAGGGTAGTGGGTTCTAAAAGAATTTCTTTGCTAGATGGCTTTTCTGGATACAATCAGTTGCTGGTACACTCAGATGATAAACAAAAACTTTCACTACATCTTGGGGCACTTTCATGTATGTGAAAATGATTTTTGGGTTAATGAATGTTGGTGCCACCTTCCAAAGAGCCATGGATATTGCTTTCTTAGAAGAGATAGGTTACTTCATTGTGATTTACTTTGATAACATCACAGTAATCTCTAAAATAGATGAAGAACACTTAGCTCACTTAAGAAAAGTCTTTGAAAAATGAAGAAAGTATGGTTTGTCTCTGAATCCCAAGAAAACTCTATTTTTCCTCTAAGAAGGAAAACTTCTAGACCATATTATATCTGAAGAGGGGATCAAGATAGACCAAAAAGGATTGAAGGAATATTGCAAATCAATCATCCTGGAAATATCAAAGAACGACAATCTTTCATTGGAAATATTAATTTCTTAAGAAGGTTCATACCAAACCTTGTTGAACTCCTTAGAAACATGAAAAACATGTTGAAAAGGGAAATAGGAGTTAAATGGACCACAAAAGCAAAGCAATCCTTTGAACTGGTTAAATAAGCACTCACCCAAACACTGGTTCTAATTAGCCCTAATTTCACCAAGGACTTTTTTATATTCTCTTTTGCATCAGAACATATAGTTTTTGTTGTCCTATTACAGAAAAACCTAAAGAGACAAGAGCAACCCATTGCATTTTTCTGCAAGGCGTTAAGAGATGCACCTCTGAAATACAACATAATGGAAAAACAAGCTTTTGCCTTGATCAAGGCATTAAAAGATTCAGAGTTTACATTTTACACTCACACCTCATTGCATGTGTGCCTAATACAGTGGTAAAAGACATTTTAACATAAGACCCTGATGGCAAAAGAAGAAAGTGGATTGCTGTTATATTAGAATATGATTTAGAAATCAAGCCCACTAAACTCATCAAAGGCCAAGGGCTAGCTAAACTCATGGCTGAAACAAACTTCCAAGCACTAGACATGAACATGATTGATGCATTAGATGAACATGAGGAGTTGGAAACTCCACTTATTGAAGATTTATTTTTGAATTCATCTTGGTATGCTAATATTTTATATGTGCTTCTTAATCTCAATGTTCCTCTTGGTTTGTCTAAAACAAATGCAAGATTCTTAAAGTTAAAGGCTGTAAATTACTGCATTTTAGATAAATGTTTGTATTGCAAAAATGCTAGTGGTATATTGCTTAAATGTTTGCCTGAGAATGATGCAGAAAATATCAAGCATGAGTTTCACGAAGGAGAATGTGGAGGCCACCTCTATTGGAAAACTACTATCAACAAAATTCTTCGAGTCGGTTACTATTGGCCTACCCTCTTTCAAGACATCCATAAAATGGTAATTGCCTGCCATAAGTGCTAAATCTTTGAAGGAAAAAGAAAACTTTTGCCCTTACCTCTACATCTTATCTCTGTTGAAGCTCCTTTTCAACAGTGGAGCCTAGACTTCATTGGAGAAATCCATCCTGCTTCATATGCCCAACATAAATGGATCCTTACTGCAACTGATTACTTTACAAAGTGGATAGAGGACATCCCTTCTAGAACTGCCATAAATTTAGTCATCATTAAATTCCTTGAAAATCATATTTTGTCTAGATTTGGCTGTCTTAGAAATATTATCAATGACAATGCTGTAGCCTTTAGATCCAAGAAGATGGTGGAATTTTTTCACAAATATCAGATTACATTGGGTCATTCCACAACTTATTACCCTCAAGTTAATGGGCTGGCATAATCCTCAAACAAAAGTTTGGTGAATATCATCAAAAAGTTGCTGGAAGAGAATAAAAAGTCATGGCACAACAAGCTAGTACATGCATTATGGGCAAACAGATTAACAAGTAAAAAATCAATTGGAATGTCCCCCTATCAACTAGTTTATGGAGCAGATGCAATTTTTCCAACAAGTCTAGGAGTACCAATCATGAAACTGATCCAAGAAGTGTAGTCTTAAAAGATGACATGATAAGAAAGATAAATCAGACTGTATAGTTGCAGCAAACCAGAGAGGAAGTATATAATAGAACACAACTAGTGCAAGAAAACATCAAAAAGTTGTTTGACAAGAGAACAAAAACAAATAATTTCAACATTGGTGACAAAGTGATCAAATGGGATTCAAGGAGAGAAGACAAGGGCAAGCATGGTAAATTTGAAAATCTATGGAAAGGCCCATCATCCACTCTGCTAGAGGGAACAATACATTTTTTCTGTAAGAGATGGATGGAACAGAACTCTTTGGAGGCCTTGTCAATGGTAGGATGCTCAAGCATTACTTTTGTTAAGAGTACTCAGTATAAAGCTTTATCCATTGTATATAACACCGTTTGAAGAAAATATCAGAAAAGTAAACATAAAAACAAAGGAAGAAGAAGAAAGAGAGGGCAGAAAAAAGAATAGGTACAACCCCATTCCAAAAAAAAGTACTTCTGAAAGTGTGTAAGTTCAAATGCCACTACTTGAGAAAGAAAGTTTTTGTTCAGTCATACAGCCTAATCATGATTGAACAAGTTTAAATTTCTACTGATAGGTTAGTGAATGGAGGTGTGCCAAACTGTCTAAACTTGTCTTATCAGTATATTAGATTAGGAAAATATATTGGTTTCAATGTTTAAAAATCTGAACCAAGAAAGAAGAGAGGGATAACATAACAAATTCCAAATCACAACCCTCAACGTTTTTGTTTTAATTTCTGCAAAATAAATTCTGTGTGCAGACTTGTACAAAATGTCACAGCTCATAACAAATCAGACTATCTAATCCTAATTTGGTTGTGTTTTCAATTTCCTGTTTTAAATAGACAATGAAAATCTGTCAAACAACTTAATCTTAACAGATACATAGATTAGGTAGAGAATAAAGAAAGCTCATCAGTTTAATCCGAGATTTTGAAGATATAAGTGTAGAAGTTGTTAGTTTCCTGTTTTCGAAAGAAAATAATGTCAAAGGTTGGCTAATATAAATGCACCCAATGAAGAAAAAATGTTAGGAAAAATAGGATGGGTAGGTAGAAGTTGAGTTGAAGCAATCTTGTTTTTCAAATTTTGAAGATCACATCTTCAAAGGAACAAGCAATAAACCAGCAAGTTAAAGAAAGGAGTTTGTTAAGATGCAAATCAAGGCACTAGTCTACTTCTTCCAGAGATTTTGTCTCTGAGGTTCTTGACACCTCATAAAGGAGCTGCCCTCCCCAATTGGAGCCACTGTTATCCTCCTGTAATTTTACAGAATTCACTAGCTGACTGTGGATGTTCTACAAGCCCCTAAAGATAGTATTATTTTTCTATCATCTATCTTTAGAAATCTCACTGCCTTCATTATCCTAAATCAACCATTTTAACTATGATTCATCTCTGCCCCTTTCAAGAATTTACCTTGCTGCTCCTAAAAAAGACTTATTTATGGGTTGATTTACCTTGTTTTCACTCTCCTCCCTACCCACACTCTCATTCACTCTTTCCCCCTCTAAAAGCTCATATTTCCCTTCAAAAAACCCTTCAAAGCCCTGTTTTCTTCACTCCTTTCATCTATTTTCCAAAAACAATGTAAAAGACCCTCTTTTACATTGTTTTAATTAAAATATGTGACTGTCGGGTCCTTTTGTTTTTATACATATTGAACCCTGCTTTATATGTATAAACCCAACTCTTTAAGGTTTTTAAATCCCCTGCACCTTAAACCTTAAAATCCCTCGCACCACATGACCCTAAACCCGCTCCTATTATCTTCACCCTAAGCCCCTTCCCCTTAAAGCACTCGCCCACATGCATTTAAACCCCTCACTCATATAACCTTTACCCTACTCACTATATAGACCCCGATCTTATTACAACAGAACCCCACATATAATTTGAACCTGTGATAAACGACAAAGATCCCCACCACGTCATATGCGCCCGGGCCCCATCTTAGACCGCTCCACACCGTTGATCCAAAAATTCCCCATCCAAAGGTTGTCGCTTCCCGTCGCGATTAAAGACCCAGGCCCCACATTTGCATCTACCCATCGTTCCGCACTGTCAATCTCCCCCCTCGAGATCTGACAGCCTGCACAACGCATCGCAAATAAAATAGCGCCCGAGTTAGTATTTTCAAACATTACGAAATGGGTGGTTCTTCCTTGCCACGCATCGCTCGTTCAACCGTATCACACTCCTGCCCCAAAAACCATTACCGCCTCCTCCATTGTGAGAAAAACGCCTTCCGTTTTCCAAAAACCACTTATCCCTCTGCGCCTAATTCAAATGCCCTCGGCTTTGTTCAAAATTCCTGCAGATTCCGCCTACGGAACCAAGACCCCAATTCACCATTTTTTCCCTCCGACAGCTCGAAAGCCTCATAAAATGCAGTAAACCCTCCCTGCATGGTTTTAAAGCTAATTGTTTGTTTTAGTGTGCATGTTTAATGGCGGAAATGTAAGAAAATGCATTATGATGGTTCAAAAACTATTGGGTGAACGTCTGGATGATGATCCAGAGGTTCGATTTGAATCAGAAGGGACCAGAGGCCCTATATCAAGATCAATCATCGATGAAACATGATCATCGATGGTTACTTAACCCACCAACACAGAAAAATGAATCCCTGCGCACCAAAAACAATCACACTCAGAGGAAATACAATCAAATGAATGTGCTCAAGAAATGAAGATTAAAGGATTAAAAGGCCAAACACAGGTCAAAGAAAAATCATGAAGATTAGCCACAAAAACAGAGATAAAGGAAAAAAAAAGAGAAAAGATAGTGTAACAAATAAATAAAGGCTAAATCAAAGTTTTATGGCCTAATACATAGTTTAAAGATAAAACCGAGGGAGATTAGCCCAGAGACACATTCAAATGACTAAGCCTATAAAAGTTACTTATTCAAAGGATATTTTGCCACCTATAACTTGTTTTATTTCAATAAAACATCAAACAGTTATTACACACAGTCAGAGATATTTTTCATCTACCAGCAATTATTGTAAAGTTATTGCAAAAAGCCTTAAAGTCAAACATGTTACAGAAATGAACTCGGAAGTTAAGTTAGGAGTTATTATTTCAGAAAAACACCTTCAGATATTTTTTCCTTGGGCCTTGCATGGTCTCAAAGGTCAAAAATCATTAACTCTGTAATAAGTGACATTCCAAACACTAGCTTGGCACCACCTCCTCATTTTGCAGATAAATACTGCATATGAGTTTCATTTTTAGTGTTGGTTAGTTGGTGGTTATTTGACTGATTTTTGTTGCTGAGCTAGTTAAGGATAGCTAGATTGGATTTGAGAAAGCTCCGAGGTGCAAAGAGCTATTGTACATGGAGTATTGTAAGTGGTTTGATCATCAATAACACAGGCATGTTCACAGGATCCTTGAGGTATGTTAATGGTGAAGTTTTCCTCATTTGTCATTGTTTTCCTTATGTTTTCCATTCTGTCCACATTTCTCTGATAAAATAATAGAAGTTTTAGAGTAGGATATGATGTCTTGGTAGCCTATTTCTGTCTTCATTCTTTATCTTTATGTTTTCCTCTGCAAGGTCTGATTGGAGGATCTTAATTGCCCTCCAGTTCCATCTAGCTTGTTGTCTTAGAAATTATTCAATAGAGTCAAGGCCAAAGAATTTTATGGTGAGCCCTATCCTTTGGTACAACTTGAGATATTGTTTTTAAGGCCTTTCTTCAAAGTATACTTAGTAAAGTCGAAACTAGGGAAGTATATGGTATGCCCCGTCCTTTGGTTTGCCTCCAAATGTTGCTTTAAAGATTCTTTTGAGTGTTTAGTTAAAGAAGATAGGCTTCAGTTGGCTCTTTAGCTGCTCTCATTGTTATCTTAAATGTTTTCTTTTATCTGATAGTAGTCTTAGGATTGATGGATTGTTGTCTTAAAGGTTTACTCATTAAAGTCTGGCCAAAGAAGTTTATGGTATGCCCTGCCCTTTGGTTTGCCTCAAAAAGTTATATTAAAAGTCTTTTCTTGTCTAAGTAGAGCTAGAAGATTCTTAACTGACTATAGCTTTGCTGTCTTCACAACTTATTATTGCTTCATATCACAATCTAATCTAAAAGATCCAATTGATATAGTTAGCTTGCCCTATGTAATATCCCCAAAAGGGAATAACCAGTAATAAACAGAAATACACCAATACAGATATAGAAAATATAATACTGAACCAGATCACTGAATCATAGCACATGGAATACCAGAAACTGAGCCATTTTATTAATCAGAAAGTACATAGAGAGGAGTACCATAAATCAGAGTAAGTGCACCTATCCTTGCTCTAGGCAAGTGGAAACCCTCTCAACAGAAAATGGCTGCAACAAGGACAGCGTCCTAGCTGCTCTGCAAGCTGAAGATGAACTGCGCTGGTACTGGGGCTGAAGACTGATAAATTTGCTGATCTCCCACTGCAAACCCTCCACAATGAAAAACGCTGTCTCTGCTAGTGACGGCGCAGAAACAGATAGAGCACCAGTCACCAAATCCTCCAGACAAATAGATCAGCCTCTGAAGGCTAGAAAACGCTGTTGAGCCTGCCTCTCCCAAGTCTGCTCATCAGATCAGCGTCCTACCAAGTGGATATGCTCCTGAACACTCAGATCTGACAGATCTGAAGCCTCCAAACCAGATCTGCGTCCTTCCCTTCCTGATCTGCGTCCTCCCCTATCAGATCTGCCACCAAACCTTCAGATCTATGCTAGATCTGACAATATCTCTTCAGATCTACAGCCTCTAGGGCTGGATCTGATGTCAACCCTTCAGATCTGGACTAGATCTGCCAATATTTCCTCAGATCTGCAACTCCCCAAGATGGATCTAGGGCTAAACCTCCAGATCTGCAAGATACAAGGCTGGATCTGCAAGTGGCTGCTCAGATCTACCCTTTCCAAGATTGGATCTAACAATAGGCCTTCAGATCTGCAACCCTTCCCTTCAGAAATGGACAGCGTCCTCCCTTCCAGACTTGACAGCGTCCTCCTCCTCACTGGACAGCGTTCTCCCTTGCCCGAACTGGACTGCGTCCTTCCTAGGACAGCGTCCTCACCCTCCTGAATAAAACTGCGTCCTCTCTCTGGATGAGACAGCGTCCTCTCCTCAATGAACTGCGCAGCCACTAGAGGGCTTCTCCTCCTCAGATTTGCTTCAGAAACTGCTGCTGCTCTGCTACTGGAACTAAAAAGTGTACTCAGAACAAACCTTACTAGGGCGGGCACTCGAAGTCCCCCGAAGCTAAGGGTGAAACCAGAAAACCTTACCAGGGCCGGCACTCGAAGTCCCCGAGGCTAAGGGTGAGATCTCCGACCGGAGACACTCGTGCACTAAACAGTGCTGCAGACCGACTAAACAACCGGCGTGCTGAAGCAGACAAGAGTCCAGCTATCAATAAGAATATCAAATCATGAATGATCAAATGAGGTGAGAGCCTCTCTTTTTATAACATCAAACTCCCTCCAAAACTTAACTCACCCTGGATCTGCGCAGTTTACCTTGGGTTAGCCTGATGCCTCCCCTCATCATATCCACGTGGACCCCCAAGGCCCCCTCTCTAAGTTACAACGTCAATCTACTAGGAAAAGAACACTTTATTATAAAGTGAGGTGACCCCTCTTATTTCTCACTTTATTTATTATGTCTAGCTAAAGCGGCAAAATAAAGCAAAAATGAAATATTCCAATTAGCAAGGCTAATTGGGAATATTACAGTCTCCCCCAGCAAAACGTTGCTTGTCCTCAAGCAACTGAAGTGATGGATGCTGTAAAGTCTGCTCGCTCTCCCAAGTGGCATCCTCATCCGGCAAAAATTGCTTGTTCTCAAGCAATGCTTGAACAAGCCTACTCTCTAGCTGATGCTCCCTGTCGATACTGCAAAATGCGCCTGGGTCCCACTGAAACCTCTCTGTCTCCTGCATCGCCCTGATATGAATGGATATCTCAATGCCAGGATCCCAAACTGGCCTCTCATGGTACCAGCCAATCAATAGTCCTCCCGGATCCCATCGCCACTGTGGCCAATAATCGTACAAGCCCCATGGCTCGGACTGCTCACTGCCTCTAGCTATGACTGAAGACCATGACCGTTGCTGCTCTGCATCTATGGCTGTGTAATTTGTCCCATCGACTGTGCACCAGCTCATCATCTCTCTCCCATCGAGGCATGGAGTCGAAAATATAATGAGGAATATCTCCCTCCTGTGGATCCTCCATCTCCAAGCAATCATCCAGACCAAATGAGCCACCTCCCAACAAGGCAACTCCCAAAAATCTCCTTCCACCTCAAGCTCTGGTAATGAAGGTGGGCCGAAAATATGAACTTGGCAAGCACCATAGCTTACCTCATGTTGTCCTTCTCTCCACTCATGACAAGTGTAGAGTCTATGCTGATCCTGGGCTGCAAAATCATTGCCCTCCAATGGCAAAGTGAAAAACAATCCACCATAGAAGGTTCCTCCATCAATGAAGAACAAGCTGGCCCAAAACAAACCATCCATGAAGAATATGACATGGTCATCATGGATCACCCTAATGAGATGTTTGCTGAAGGTTCTACATGAGGATACATAGTGCAAACAATCTCTCACAAGGATACAACGCAGTCTCATCCACTGCAACCTCAGAAAATCACATGGCAAGCAACGTGCAAGATCCATCACATCTACTAATGGATAGTAAATGGCTGAATATGATAGCAACATAGGTCCAAACACTTGCCCATGGCTGTACAATGGATGAACATCTATCTCATGGCCCATATCAAAAGAGAACGCATACATAGTAGTGGTGGCCATGCCTCCTCCCATGCTCCCGTTAGAACATGTAGTGCAGAAAATACTCAAAGGCACATTCAGCTCATGTGTCTCTCTCATAATCAAGCCTCCCATACAAATCTGACCATATGTTGGAAGTAAGATGGCACATGGATCCATACATGAGTCCTCCATAGTGTTTTGGCATGTTATGAAGAAGAATGAACCATGTGCTGCAAGAAGATAATCCTCCTCATGCTTGGAAACCCAAGTCAAGAAGAATATGCCGTAGATGTCTCTATCATCATTACCTCCTCTTTGTGCAACAAATATGTAGTGATCCTGGGACCTATGGGTTATCGATCCACCATATCCCTGCTGCGCACACTCCATCCATAATGTTCTGCTCCAAGGTGACAACGCTGTGAGCTCATGTAAGTAAACTCTTGTTAATACAAGACTCTGTTCCTTGACATGCTCCTTGTCAAAGACTCCTCTAATAATGCTGCAACAAATATGGAATACTTCCCAAGATGGAAGTGCTTCCCAATCAAAGACCATGGAGATAGTGCCATCTCCTCCTCCTGCAACATCATGCAAAGTGTGGGAGCAAATTTGCCCTTGCTCTCCCAAGCAAAGCAACAAGAAATTGTGTTGCCTCCCCATACCTCCATCATGCAACTCATGTGATGACGACACAATGAATGATATGAGTAACACATCAACACCGTGCATCCATACTCTATGCTGCTCAATGATGCAAGTATCCATCCATCTTCTCCCCATCCTTCTACTCTTAGGAAGAGTGTTTGCCAAGTGATGGCCAAACTCTTTCAAGAGTAACCAGCGCAGCCAAGCCTCCTGCTGCCTGGTGTCATAGATCTGCAAGTAGCCTCCTAGCTCCTTGCTCATCATCCCCATCCACTCAATCACTTGTGGATGCCTCCTTCTCCTCATCCCGGTACTACCATCCTCCCAAATCACATTTCTGATTTTGCACTTCATGGAATTTTGGGATATAAACTTCTCAAGGATCAATGAGACCCTATCAAGACTCAAATAGGTGGTAGGCAAAAACCTCCCATCATGGTGTGTATGGCTCAAGGGATGTCCAACACAAGCATGAGAGACGTTATCCATCCGAAGATGTCCCCCATCTTCTATCTGCTCTTATGAGAAAGGAAGAAAGTCATTGCACCCCATGGTGTGTCGAAGTGCATCTCTAGCGAGATCTCTCCTTGAGACCTCCCCTTCATCCATAGCCCGCTCCACCGAGCACCAACTCAAAACCTCTCGCCATCCAACCTCAACACGTGGCTGCTGTACCCTGTGCAACTCTGATCGTCTCATACCACTATCCAAGTCAACATCTGAGACCTGACTAGATGGCTCTGCCTCTCTCTCCAATGGGAAGAGATGACCCAACAACTCTGCTAGTCCCATCCATGCATACCTGAAGGGGAATGATCTGATGCTGCAATGTGCTCTCGGGTTGTACCATCAGGGAATCCAGCTGCTCCCCAATGTGGACCAACTTGGCCGCCGACTTGGCACAAGTCGCTCTCATACCCTCCAGCTCCTGGTCCTGCAACAAAAGGGTCTCCCGTATTGACGCGGTCTTCTCCCTCAAAGCTCGAAGGTCCGTTCGAAGCCGATGATACCGCTGTCTGCGACCATCATCCAATATCTCTGTATCTCCTAGTGCCTCATCGATAGTGGATATATCTCCTGATACCTCACCCATCTGTCGTGTGCTGCTATCACCCGAAGACTCGGGCATGGCTCTAGTCATCTCCTCAGTGGATGGCTCTGCCGGGGAAGGCTCTACCTCCTCCACTACGATATCAACCGGCACGGTCAAGGAGGTCTCCAATGATGGTGAGTCCTGTGTCACACTAGGTGTAACCTCAGGCTCCCTGCAATCCTGTGTGTCCTCTTCCTCCAAGTGTGAGGTAACCATTTTAATGGTTTCCCTCTCTGATACTCGGTCAAGCTGGAAAGAGGTATCCAACTTGTCCACTGTGCGTTGTAGGTCCCTATCACGTGAGTGCTTGTTCCCTCTCTGAAAGTTGTGAGGTCTACTATCACGCTGGAGCTGATCATAATCTCTGCTAGCTGTGCGGTGGTGGTCTCCACCATGATGATGCCGGTGTCCCTTGTGTTGATCATGGAGTCTAATGCCATAACAGATCTGGGTATATTCCTCGAAGGGGAGAGCATCCATGAATGCCTGTCCGAGAGCATGATAGTTTGCAAGAATGTTAGCCATCCGAGCCAGATCTACCTCTCGCTGTACTGTTATTCCTGTGTCCTCTGGCAAGAATGTGGGCATAGTGGGACGTGTGGGTGTACATGAATCCATATGCCGAGTGGCATTATACCGAACGATCTCAAAACCCCTAGGGAGTTCTCTCCGACTGACCTCTACGGCTGCAAATCTCTTGGTTACATCCTGCATGAATGTATCCATCTTCGTAGTCAACTTCTCAGTCAACTTTGCGAGCATGGCCTCCATTGGATTCCGCTGATCTGTCTCCCTAAATCTCCTCTTATCCACATCACCTGCCATCAGCTCTTTCTGCTATGTGTCTACAGGCTCCTCAGAAACTGCACGGTTGCTGCAAAACCATACTGTTGCTTAACTTCGACCTCCGATTTACCCACTGAAAACTACTTGGAAAATTCTAGGAATTTGGGAAAGTGATCCTCACCCAAAACCCAGAAAAACCCAGAAAACGTTTTTCTTAATTCCAAATTCCAAAATTTGACCTTTTTTATTTTAGCCCTTTTTCCAACTGCGTTTCTGGAATTGCAACTGCTATTGCTCTGTATGATTTCTTTTCTGATGTCATAGACCACAGGCTGAGCCAGAATTATGCTCTGATACCACTGTAATATCCCCAAAAGGGAATAACCAGTAATAAACAGAAATACACCAATACGGATATAGAAAATATAATACTGAACCAGATCACTGAATCATAGCACATGGAATACCAGAAACTGAGCCATTTTATTAATCAGAAAGTACATAGAGAGGAGTACAATAAATCAGAGTAAGTGCACCTATCCTTGCCCTAGGCAAGTGGAGACCCTCTCAACAGGAAATGGCTGCAACAAGGACAGCGTCCTAGCTGCTCTGCCATTGTGAAAGATGAGCTGCCCCGCTTATTTGTCTTTGAGGTGAAAACCCGATAAATTTCTTGATCTCCAAGCATAAACCCTCCACAATGAAAAGCAGCTGTCTCTGCTAGTGACGAGCGCGACGAATAGAGCACAGTCACCAAATCCTCCCGGACAAATAGATCGGCCTCGGAGAAGGCTAGAAAACGGTGAGATCTGCCTCTCCCAATCTGCTCATCGGATCGGCGTCCTACAGTGGATCTGCTCCACAAGCATCGGATCCGACGGATACGAGCCTCCCAGACCATATACGCGTCCTTCCCTTACGATCTGCGTCCTCCTATCGAGATCTGCGACCAAACCTTGAGATCTATGCTAGATACGTGATATCTCTTCGGATCTACGGCCTGCGAGTGGATGCGATGTTAACCCTTCGGATACGGACTAGATGCGCGATATTTCACCGGATACGCAACTCCCAAGATGGATCTAGGGCTAAACCTCCCGGTCTGCAAGATACAAGGCGGATCTGCAAGTGGGCACTCGAGATCTACCCTTTCCCGAATTGGATCTAGCAATAGACGCGGATACGCAACCCTTCCCTTCGGAAATGGACAGCCTCCCTTCCAGAACTTGTGGCGTCAAATCTCTCAGCAGATGACGTTCTCCACGTTCTCCCTTGCCCGAGGCGGTCGTCCTTCCTGAGACAGGCGTCCTCACCCTCCGAATAAAGCTGCGTCCTCTCTGCGGATGAGGCAGGCGTCCTCTCCTCAATGAAGCTAGCGCCGGCCACTAGAGGGCTTCTCCTCCTAGTTGCTTGATTTTTTGGCGCTCTGCTCTTTGGAAATGAAAAGTGTACTCAGAAAAACCTTACTAGGGCGGGCACTCGAAGTCCCCCGAAGCTAAGGGTGAAACCAGAAAACCTTACCAGGGCCGGCACTCGAAGTCCCCCGAGGCTAAGGGTGAGATCTCCGACAGGAGACACTCGTGCACTAAACAGTGCTGCAGACCGACTAAACAACCGGCGTGCTGAAGCAGACAAGAGTCCAGCTATCAATAAGAATATCAAATCATGAATGATCAAATGAGGTGAGAGCCTCTCCTTTTATAACATCAAACTCCCTCCAAAACTTAACTCTCCCTGGATCTGCGCAGTTTACCTTGGGTTAGCCTGATGCCTTCCCCATCATATCCACGTGACCCCCAAGGCCCCCTCTCTAAGTTACAACGTCAATCTACTAGGAAAAAAACACTTTATTATAAAGTGAGGTGACTAAAGTGAGGTGACCCCTCTTATTTCTCACTTTATTTATTATGTCTAGCTAAAGCGGCAAAATAAAGCAAAAATGAAATATTCCAATTAGCAAGGCTAATTGGGAATATTACACCCTATGAAAACCCTTGCAGAGTTAATGAACAATTAAATCCTTTTATGAATCCATTTCCCTATGGATTAATGTTTTCTCATAGTCTTTCTATTCAATTGAAACATCCCTTCAATCAGTCACACCACAGATCTATCAACCTATCAATTAATTCAACCAAAGCAAACAAGTCCTTAGAACTCCATAACTAGCCTAATATCTTAAACAAAGAGCACAAATATACATAATTTGAAAAAACTTTTATAGAGAGATCCCTCTCTGAATCCAGGAAGGCTAGGTCCTAGGATTCCAAAGTGATTCTGATGTGGCCCTTACAGTGTTTGTTCTTGCCAATCTTGCAAATCACAGGGAGCCAACAGGGACAACTCTACTCAACTTGTAAGGGGCTTTGGTTTTGTCAAATTTCATTTGGACTCTGGGGAATCCGTTATTTTTCATGATGTTATGTATGTTTTGGGATTAAAGTACTCAATATCTATATCTTCTTTGGAAGATAAAGGGATGAGAGTTGTCTTCATAAAAGGAAAGGTTCTCACCTGGCCCATGGAATCTTAGATGAGGGATGCATTCACCTTGGGATCTAGAGTTGAAGGACTTTGTAGAGTTAATGGAAGACCTCTACAAGCTATGATCCATGATATTAATCATCAAAGTGAGTTATGGCACTGGATATTGGCACATATACATTATGAAACCCTGCTTGAACTTAGAAGATTGATTTATGTGATGCATAATGTTCAATCTAGTCATGATGGTGTATGCTCGAGGTGTGCCAGTGGAAAGAAGACAAGGCGACCATTCCCCCCAGAAAAAGTAGGATTAATGATATTATACAACTCATCCACTCTGACTTATGTGGACCCATGTCAGTGCACTCCCTTGGTGGCTATCTCTATTATATTATCTTCATTTATGACTTCTCTAGGAAAACATGGATATTCTACTTGAAGCATAAGGATGAAGCATTTGACATGTTCAAGGACTTCAAGGTGTTGATAGAGAATCAAAAATGGAAGAAAATCAAATTTTTGAAGTCCACAATTGTGGAGAATATATCTCAAAAGAGTTAGTTGAATTTTGAAAAGAGGCTGGAATCAAGTAAGAGACTATTGCCCCATATAATCCTAAGCATAATGGTGTGGCCGAAATAAGAATAGGTTTATCATGGAAGTTGCTCGAGCTATGTTGCATGATCAAAAGTTGCCAAAGTTCCTTTGGGGAGAAGCCACAAATACAACAGTCTATGTTCAAAATAGGGTTCCTCATCAAGCCCTACGTAATAAGGCTCCCGAAGAAATTTTTATAGGCGTAAAACCCAATGTTGTACATCTAAGGATATTTGGCTGCCATGCTTAATTTCATGTGCCAAAAGACAAAAGGATCAAGATAGAAGCCACCAAAAAGAAATGTACATTTGTTGGATATTGTGAAAATTCTAAAGCCTTTAGAATATATATTTGTGATCAAAAGAAATTTGAGTTTAGCAAGGATGTAACTTTTGATGAAGATGTTTCCCTTGGAAAAGCAAGGGACCTTCCTCTACCTTGTCCTGTTGAGAAGAAACATGATGACATGGACCTACTACTAGAAGGTCCTTTTGTGCTAGAATTTGAGAAGGATATTGTTGATGATCCAATGGATCCTATGAACCCCTTGGATCCTCCTCATATGATACCCCTTCCTAGAAGCCACCACTTTGGCTTCATGATACATTACAGGATGTTGAATGATATGTTGTTTCCAAATGAACCTTTAGGGAAAGTAAGAAGCCATGTCAATACTAGGGATACATTGTAGTTATGAGCACTGTCATCCAAGTTGAGACTTCCACCTTTGAATAAGTAGTGAAAGAGAAGGTTTGGAAGGATGTCATTGTTAAAAATACTGAGAGAGGGGGGTGAATCAATATTTCATTCCCAATTCAAAGTTACTTAATGTTAATTTTAGTTAACCATGGTATGTTCTATGCTTAGAACAATTTACTTCAATCTTTCTTATTAAGCCCAATTCAATTTCCTGTTATGCAATCACATTAACATTGAGAGTAAATGATAATAGAACATGAAATAATTGACAAAAGACAAGCCAAGACAAGAGACACAATAATTTGGCAGATGCCAGGGAAAAACCCCAATGCGGGGAAAACCCTTTGATCAAATCTTCTTATTATTCTTGAAATTCAGCAGAGAGAGAGTACAATTTTCAGCAGTCAACAAGATGCCCTAGCCAACAAAGTCAATGCTGGTCAAACCAACAAAAGATCTCCCAATGGAGCTCGGTCAAAGCCAGTTAAACTCAACCTCTTCTCACAGTCAAAGTCAGTCCAAAACAGTCTGAAATACCCCAGTCAAACTCTATCAACACAACAGTCAAACTTCAACAAGCTGCAGTCAATGTTGTGGTCAATGCAATAATCAAATCAACCTAGTTTTCCTCGATTTCTGTGCCACCAAATTCGGCCTCCCAAAATCGGATTTCTACCCAAAGGTCGAAGTAAAAACAAGAGATTTGACCCAATTTCAATGTTGGTCAACACAACTACAAAAACCCTTAAATAGTTTGAAATCTTCAACTTCTCTTTCACACGTGCGGAGGAGAGAAAATGTCTCCTAAGGTTGTACGAACCAATTAGATGAGAGAGAATGTGTGAGATGAGTTGATGTCCAAATGAGGTTTGTGTCTCCTTTTTATATCCATCAGTGAGGGTGTGTGACACATCTTTTGGGGTTTGCGAGCCTACATTACAATTATGGCCGACCTTGAAAAATTTCACGTGTGGAAAATAAATTCAAAATCCAATTTCTGCTCATCCAAACAAGATGATATTTATATCAATCTTGCACCTCTCCGAAAGAGGAATCCAACAAAAATATCATCTCCATCATATGAGCAGTGCAACATGGAGTTTGGACCTAGTTGTCAAATTTAACACTCCCTCTCAACTAGGGAGAACTCCACTTGTCCATCCATCTGTCAACCTGTGCAATCCTGTCATACAGTACCATCATGTATTATCATATATCATCATGTCATCCTGTGTCATCCTGCTGTCTTTGTACGTTTCCAACTCTTCTTTGTTGTAGAAGAAATAATGAAGAAGATATGATCGAGAGTGAGTAACAAAGACCTTGCCACTCTCCACTAACATGAAGTCAGTTTAGAGGTAAAAACCTCAACTGGACTTGATCCCAGATCAAGTTGTTGGACACAACCCATCTTATACATAGAGATTACGACAATACAAGATGCGTCCATTAGTAATGCTATGGCCTCTATCCTCATTTCCCAACTCATTGGCCAGATCAGAGGTACTTCCCATGAGTCTCAGACTACATGGGTAGGATGCATGTCGGGCATAGATGAAAGAGAGGGTGAACCAACTCAATATCATAACAGTGGGGAAATAACACACCAACAAGGTAAGATGAACCTGGCCCTGTGGTTTCTTATAGCTCCAAGAAGCTATCCCCAAGCCCCCTGGAACTCCTAGAGCTTAAAATCCAACTCAAGCAGGACCCTCATAATAGGGCTTGTCCACGATACCAAGCTTCTCACAGAAGGTTAAGAATTTGACCTTCCCCAGGGCTTTGTGAGAATATTTGCGACCTGCTCATTAGTCCCTTTGTGATGGAGCCTTATGACGCCTCCTTGTACCATGTCCCGGACAAAGTGGTACCTAATATCAATATGCTTGGAACGATCGTGGAACACATGATTATCTGGAAGTCGAATCCCACTTTGGTTGTCACAAAGGATCATGGTGGTATCCAGCACATGCCCAAATAGCTCACTGAAGAGCTTTCTCAACCAAACAACTTCACAACAGGACATAGTTTCTGCAATGTATTCGGCCTCAAGGATGCTCAAAACAAGGGATTTCTACTTCCTGCTCATCCAGGAGATCGAATAAAAACCTAAGGTGAAGCAACATCCAGATGTCCTCTTACAATCCACCACACTGCCTGCCCAGTCGACATCGATATATCCATGGAGCTTCATACTCCTGACAATGTACCTCAGCCCATGGTTGATTTTGCTCCAGATATATCTCAAGGGATTCTTGGCACCAATCTAGTGGATGTGATGAGGCTCGACCATATATTGACTCAACGTGTTCACTACAAAACACATGTCCAAACGTGAGCTCACTAAGAAAATCAAAGCCCCTATTAGTTGACGATACTCGATAGGATTTCCCAAATCGGACCCAACAATACTTCCACACAACTTCTTAAAGTTGAGTTCCATCGGAGTAGTCACGGACTTGCAGTCCACCATCCCAAATATCTCCAACAACTTCACAATATATTTTCCTTGAGAAAGGAAGATCTCACCTGGCTTTTTCCAAATCTCCAGGCCTAGGAAGTAGTACATCAGTCCTAGGTCCTTCATCTCGAACTCATAAGCTAGCTCCCTCTTACATTGATGAATAAGAGCGTGAACACCTATCAGGAAGAGATCGTCCACATAGAGAACCAGAATTAGAGGCTTATCATTATCAACCTTAAAATAAAGCTTTGGATCAACATCAGTTCGTGTAAAGCCCAACTTCATCAAGTAGCTATCGATCCTCTCATTTCAACCCATAGAGAGCTTTCCTCAACCTGCATACATGTGTATCTCTATCTCGAACTTTGAACACCAGAGGTTGTTACACATATACCTCTTCCCTGATTAAACCATGAAAGAAGGCAATCTTGATATCCATCTGATGTAGACTCCATCTCGGTGATGCAGCAAGGGAAATGATCGAATGAATGGTGGTGTAGCGAGCAACAGGTGAAAATATATCATCATAATCTATACCTTCCTTTTAAGAGAAGCCTCAGGCAACAAATATTGCCTTGATTTTTTAAGCACTTCCATCGGCTCCATGCTTGATCTTGTAGAGCCATTTTGAGGTGACAAGAGATTTGTCCTTTGGTCTAGGGACCACATCCCATACATCATTTTTCACGATCGATTCATAGCATCCTTCAAAACTTGATGTTTCACGGATTCTTCAAACGTTCCAGGCTCAGATTGTATGATGGTGCCCATGGCTACTAAGTACCCTTGGTACCTATTCGACTTCTTACGTTCAGGGAATGTTCACATTGGGACAACATGTCTCTCGGCATCTTCGAGAGTTCCTCTAATCCATGAGGGCCTTATTTATTTGAAGAAAGTGGATCTTTAGGATCCATCGTTCCTTCAACATTGGGCATCGGTTCATCCTTTAGTTCTTCTTGCCTTCCTTCTTCTTCTTCTTTGTCTTCCTTTGAGATAGGAAGATCTCTAACCTTCCTTAGGGCAACATCTTGTTCGAAGGTGACACCATGGCATATATCTACTTCTCTTTGACCAGACACATAGATTCTATATGCCTTCGAGGTTTCACTATAGCCCATAAATGTTCCCTTCCTTCCAAAAGCATCCAACTTGCTTCTCTTTTCTTTCGGCACTTGAAAATATACATGACTTCCAAAAAATCTAAAATTATAAACGTCGTGCTTCTTAATAGAGAAGACTTCTTCGGTAGTTTTGGAGTCCAATGCAGAATGTGGGCATCTATTTTGAACATATACAATGGTGTTGGCTGCTTCTCCCCATAGAAATTTCAAAAAACCTTGGTCATAAAGCATGGCACGAGCAACTTCCAAAATGGTTCTATTCTTCCTTTCAGCAACACCATTTTGTTAGGGAGTGTACACAGTAGTTTTCTCCCTCTTGATGCCAACTTCCCTGCAATAGTCATTGTATTCATTTGACTCATATTCGGTTCCATTATCGGTCCTCAAGATTTTGATCTTCTTCCTTGTTTTATTTTCAACCACGGCCTTGAAGTTGCAGAACCATTTGAATACTATCCTTTTTCTTCAAGAAGTATATCCAAGTGTTGCAGGAGAAGCCATCTATAAAAGTGACATAATATAAGCATCATCCCAAGGATGTTACAGGCAACATAATTGATAGATCGAAATGAATCAGTTGTAGAATATCAGAAGTCTTGGTGACACTTGAGGGGAATGGTCCCCTTGTATGCTCTCCTTTGGCACAACCCTGGCATACACCTTCATGATCATCTTTGAAATCGGGCATACCTGTGACCACCTTCCTTGCTTCAAGAAGGGCTTTATAATGAAGGTGTGCAAACCTCTAGTACCATAGCTCAGATTGAAGAGTTGTGTTACATGTCATGGCTCCCATCGGACTTCCTCCAACCTGATAGAGTGTATCAACCCTGAAACCAAGAGTGAATGCTTCTCTGAAGTTCCTCTTCCAAATACATACCTTTCCATCAATGAATTCCACCTTGAATCCTTTGTCTTCCATTGCCGAGATATACACTAGATTCTTCTTCAAGTCGGGTACATACAACACATCTTTCAAACAAAGGACCTTACCTTAATTTAGATGAAGGGTCACAGTCCCTGTCCGTTTCACGAGATAGGTGGCATAAACTCCAAGAATAATTTGCAAATTAGTATCCTTTTCAATGAAATTAGAGAGGGCCTCCTTATATCCATTGAAGTGCCTTGAGGCACCTTTATCAATCAACCAGTTATCCAGGGTGTTGGGAGGAGATGCATCAGAGAGGGAATATATAAGAATATATTCATTTCTCTTATTCTCAACAACATCAGATTCATCATACCTGGGGTTCCTTAACCTCTTGAAAGGTTGACCATTTCCATTTCGATCAAAGGGAGCCTTCCTCTTGCCTTTGAACCTGTTGTTCCTTTGATTTCTAGTCCCTCTAAATTTGTTGTTGTTGTTGTAGTCATCATCTCGGGGAGAGTCCCTTTTATTGGTGCACTCTCTAGCATAGTGACGAAACTTGTTACAATTGTAACATCTTCCCTTCCTTCCCTTGGGACACACTCTTCCATGATTTTGATTTCTCGGACCAACATTATTCCTCTTCTTTGCATGAGCAGTGAAGGAAATAGGATCACTTCCATTCCCATTTGAGGGATGGTATCTCTCCATCATCCTTGTCTCTTATTGAGTGCATCTCATCATCAATTCATCAAAGTCATGAATAATATTATTATTGAGAATAATAGTATTAAAAACATACCATGGACATGGAGGTCCTCCAAGAGAAATGATATTGAACTTTCGGTCAGCTATGACCTCTCTAATTGCTAAGAGATCATTCTTGATTTCAATGAGCCTCATGAAATATGATTGGATGGAATCTCCCTTGTCGATCTTGATGTTTTTCAACTTGTTCTTCAAAATGAGAATTTGATTGGCATTGTTAGCCTTGAACATGCCAACCAACTTATCATACATCTCCTTAGATGTGCCCATCTTAGAGATACAAGCAACCATGTGCTTATGAATAGAATCCCTAATGATCTTATTCACCTTGTTTTCCCCTTTCTTGTACTTTGTTTTAGTGGAAATTGGTGCATTTGATGTAGGCTCAGTGATCTTTCCCTGCACATAATCCATAACATCTTGTTCCTCCAATGTAAGATCCAAGGGCATTTTCCAAGCATGATAATCAGACTTATCATTGAGCTTGTCATCAGATTTGAAGTATGATGAGGAAGCCATTGACCCTAGTCCTTGTCTATTCAACTTTTAGTGATTGCTCTTCTCACTCTTGCTTGGGCTTTGTCTTCACCTCAACTCTGATTCCATGTCAATTTTAGTTAACTATGTTATGTTCTATGCTTAGAGCAATTTACTTCGATCTTTCTTGTTAAGCCCAATTCAATTTCATGTTATGCAATCACATTATCATTGACAGTAAATGCTGATAGAACATAAAATAATTGACTGAAGACAAGCCAAGATAAGAGACAATAATTTGGCGAATGCCAAAGAAAAACCCCAATGCGAGGAAAATCCTTTGATCAAATCTTCTTATTATTCTTCAAATTCAACAGAGAGAGAAAGTACAATTTTCAGCAGTCAACAGGATGCCCCATCTAGCAAAGTCAATGTTGGTCAAACTAGCAAAAAGTATCCCAATTGAGCTTGGTCAAAGCCAGTCAAACACAAGCTCTTCTCATAGTCAAAGTCAACCCAAAACAATTTAAGATACCTCAATCAAACTCGGTCAATGCAACAGTCAAACTTAAGCAATCTGTGGTCAATGCAACAGTGAAATCAACCTAGCTTTCCTCTATTTCTGTTCCACCAAATTTGGCCTCCGAAAATTGGATTTATGCCCAAAGATCGAAGTTAAAACAAGAGGGTTGACCCATGGTCAACGCAACTGCGAGAAACCCTTAAACACTCTGAAATCTTCAACTTCTCTTTCACACATGCGGAGGAGAGAGAATGTCTCCTAAGGTTGTATGAACCAATCATATGAGAGAGAATGTGTGAGATGAGTTGATGTCCAAATGAGGGTGTGTGTGACACATCTTTTGGGGCTTGTGGGCCTAGATTACAATTCTGGCCGACCTTGACAAATTGCGTACTTGTGGAAATTAAATTCCAAATCGAACTTCTGTGCATCCAAACAAGATGATCTTTAGATCAATCTTGCACCTCTTCGAAAGCGAAATCCAACAAAAATATCATCTCCATCATATGAGCAGTGCAACATGGAGTTTGTCCCTAGTTGCCAAATTTAACAATTAATTTATGATTTCATTTTCAAAATTATCTTGGACCATTATTTCATTAGTAGAACACTGTGTTATAAATCATATCTTATTCAGTAAACCATGAGGAGCATTAAATATAAAAGCATGTAAACTATAAGAATGAAATACACATCAACACATAGGGGCACTTGATTTTTAGGTGGAAACCCAATGTTTGAGAAAACCATCGTTGTTTTCGTCTCTGTCTTCTTTCTTACTATGAAGAAAATATTTTACATCTTGTACTAGTGTAGACTCTTAACAATATGTAGGCTCCTACCTGCAAGAGGTTACAACCTCCACAAATTTTTCCAACTTCGACTGGAAGGAAGCTACTACTTCTTGATCAAGTTACCGACTCCTACCAAAAGGAAGCTCTTATTCCCTCACTAAATGCTACAACCCTTAGCACCTCTATGGACCTCATTTCAAAATTTTCATATTGTTTCCACCTATTTCAAAACCAACAAAAAACTTGTAGGCCACTTTTCATCAAATTTTCAAATTGGATCCACACCCAACAATATGTTCAATGTGAACAACAAAATATCAACAAACCAATAATATCTTTATAATCAACCATTGATCAACCAAGCCAAATCTCAATAATAATTACAGTCAATACCAAGCCACAACTAGATCAAATTCTTTGCACATCAACCCTATCAAATGTCAAGCCAAAACTCTTTGCACTGTCAAACAAATATCATGCTTATCAAGCACTAACTTAACAACACTGTCAAGCCATACGAAGCAACAATAAATACATCATCCTGTCATAATCCCTTGCATCATCAAGTTCTCTAGTCAAATCAATGCAAAACCCTCAATAATGCTAAGCCCACTTTGTAGCAAATACAATCTCTGAATGTGAACAAGGTTCAACAAAACATGTGACAATACTGCAACATCCCTTTGCAATATCCTTGAACCCTAGTTCATCAGATACTAGTCCAATTCTCTTCTCAACAAAATTTTCATATGATAGGTCAATACTTATCAAGACAGGAAACAACAAATACATCATCATTAATTATCCATCACTTTATTAGATCAAGGGGAACCTGTCATAAACCCTCAATAATTCTAAGTCTTATCTAAGTATGCAATATCATTGTGAAACAAATAACAACTAGCTCAAACATCAAATTCCGCCAACAAGACATATTAGAGATAAGCAACATCATATACCAATACATAGATTAACCAATAGAGTTTCCCTGCTATCAATCCTATGTCACAAATAGTTTGTTAGCTAGACAAAACATCAAGGACATTTTCTCATCAATACCAGTCAAGCGAGTCAAACAACTTTGTCACAGGAATAATGCTACTAGAACAGGAATCGTATTGTTGTCACAGGAATAACACTGGTGTAAAAGGAACCTGATCAATACTCTACATATTTATTCACTGTCAAGCATATAATTCTTTGTCATATGGCTCTCATGAACATCCTCTGACAATGAATAAATATCTCTGGAAATAAGTAAATAACGCTTCACTATTCATGGATATAAAAAAAGACAAGAGGATATCCTAAAAGGCCTATCTATCTCTGCAAAACCATTATGTTAGTCACAGTACAACCAAGGATTGATCTCTTCATTCATTGACCACTGCACACATTATTCAAGTCTCTGCTAGCATAAGTCATATGACCTCAAGAAAACATGACCCTTCATCCTTCATCTAACAAGAACAAATAATATATCAGCAACATACTCTATCATAGAAACACGATTTAGTATACACAATAGTCCGCAAATTTGTCCCACAAAAATGTGTTGATCTCTCAATATTCTATCATATAGTCATGTCTCTATGTATAGTATAACAATTTGCGCCAAATACAACATGCAACTGTGCCTTAAATGACACACCAACAATATGCATAGCAAAACACAAAATCTATGTTAACCACAACAACTCTATATTTTATCCCTGCAAAAACGAATATGTCAGGGCAATTCAATGCTACAAACTTCATTCTTCTCTATGCACACTTCAACATATTTGGCCATTGATTCAATGCTCCTCTAGAAGCTCAGATCACACTTTACCATTCGAATTATAGTTCAATGCACTGTCAAATGTGTACACACTTCAAATGGACCTTTGTGACATGTGTGTTGAGATTTGTAGCTTGGGAGGTACTCCAAAAATCTAGGCTTAAGCGTTGTGGAGGAGTTGGCACACAAGTGTGGCTTGTGGGCATGAAACCCAAGCCTGTGGGCTTTTCACCCAAGCATATGGGTGTGAATCCATGAGGATATTTCTACATGTGATGATTTGAGTTGATAGAGGACTCCGAGAGTAACCGAACACAACAAAAATCACTCAAATCTGAGTTGTAGAAATGAAGTTATGGTGGGTTAATTTGTCTAGTTGGGCAGGTCGGCTTGAGGTTAAAGTAGTGCCCAAATACAAATTCGTTGGAGCCACTTGATTCATATAAATAGAGGTCAAGTGTGAGGCATAAATCATTATCCTAAGTTCATTCAAGTTTCATGGTTTAGCTCTACGATTTGGAGTGCGAGTCTGAGGCTAGAAAAGGAGTAAAGGGTTGCTGATTTTGGAGAGTATCTTTGCAATTTGGTGCGGTTTTTCTCTGTGAAATAGGCTACAATGCTGAAGCAACCAAGAAGGTGACATAAGGGCAGTTTGTGGGCAGTGAGGGTATGCCTACTTAGCTAGATCAGGTTGCAGCAATAAGAGGTATGTATGAGTGTGTTTTGTGCTTGATTGTGTGCGGGTTAATATTGTCTACAAGGCCGCAGAGAAGGGCTGCTATAGTAGCACGTTGAAGGGATTGTTTTGAGGGGAGCTAGGCCTAATTTAGGTTTGTCCCTTAGGCCGCAACTCCTGGAGATGATTACGCAGTAGTACAGGGGATGTCTCCATATGTATGGGCAACATTTTATTGTTGGTTGGTACATGAATGTTGTAGGGTAAGTTGAGGAACAACCTCATACCCTAGAGTAGAGTTTGTTGCCTATATTTAGATAGAAAAAGGAGCATCCATTTGGGAGAATATCACACAATGGTGGAGAAATGGGTTAGGGTTGTTAGGGTACCCTAACCATTCTTCTATAAGCACAGAAATTGAGGCAAGGAGGCAACAATAGTATGTTGTATATGACTCCTTGATGATGGATGAATGCTAGTTGAATGTGTCTCCTAGAAGAGGAAAACTTGAGGAGCTTGTTCGTATTCAAGAGCAAGGGTGATCCTAGTGTTTGGATTCCCTAACCAGTGTGCAGATGCTACAATAAGGATTGGTCACTCGTGGTATGATGGAGGGCAGTGTGATAGTGGACCAAGTGTGGGTAGTGGATTGGGAATTTATGGTATGTTGGAGGGCAGCATGATAGTGATCAAGTTGGAGCTTGATGTGCACCATCTTTATGGACTTAGGTGGTTGCTAGAGTGGCAAAAGAAGAGCTAAAAGGTGTGATAAGCCAGGAGTAGTTTGAGTAGCCCTAGATTTGTCCTGTGGAGAAGGACATATACAATAGAAGATGGGAAGTCCTCCTAGCCCGTGTTCATTGTGGGAGATGGACAATAATTAGTGGCAACCCTCCATGCCCTATGTTAGTCTTCATTGGAGCATCACGCAATGACTATAGTGGGATAAAGTCCCTGAGTAGCTGAGGAGCAACAATGGGTAGTTGAGAGTTGTTCACAAACGAAGTTGTGAACAACTTGATGAGAGTCTCGATGATTTGATGCGTTGATGGACAAGTAATCAACAAGAGAGCAGATTGTTGAGCCGAGATTTAATGGCCAGATGGACTTGGAGCATTGATAGAGGCAGGTGTTGCAAATCAGGAGCCAAAGGATCGGGCAGGTACATGGTACGATCGAGAGGAGCTGTGCTTGCATGCTACATCATCCAGATGGGAAAAGTATATTGTTGAGGGTATATTGGTTGCTGATGGACTGACACCAAGCCCCAGTTTTGTATCTTTGTATCAGTGGATTTATGAGGGCCATTATCCTTGGTATGGGAGCCCTTGAATGTTGTATTATTGAATTTTATTAATATAACGAAGTTGGGTTATTGTACAAATTTTTGTAAAAAGTTATGCATATTTTATGGACTAGTAGATTTATTGTTGTTTATATTCTATGTTGCATGGGCTCTCAAACCCAGGGGTGGGGTTCTCAAACCCGTCCCGAGTTCTCAAACCCAATAACTGGATTACGGGTTCTTCTAAAACGAACCCATAAGAACCAGGTTCTTCTACCAAGAACCGAGTTCTTCATTAAAGCAAATTGGGTGCGTTTGACATTTAGGGTATTTGGAACCCCAATAATGGGTACTTGGAACCCCAAAATCGAGTTCTTTAGGGTTCTTTGTTGAATGATTTTTGAAATAAAAATTTAGATATAAAAAAATCGTGGAAAGTCAAAAGGTGAATACATAACCCGTAAAACCTAAAATCGCTTCACTCTTCGACATGGACACTATGTTTGAGACAACAACCATTTAGTTTGAATATTGAAACAAAGATGATTCCCTAGTGTGTTTGGGGCATTCGCTGGTGTGTGCGTGCACGGTGACTGGAGGTTCCCACAGAGACGCAATCCACAAAAATGCAATCCCTGCTTGCAGATTCACATGTAGCTCTTGAAGATTCACTGTGTGGCATGAATAAATTCTAATTTTGGGCGTTCAAACTTCAATATTTGCATAACAAAAATAGTAAATTAAAATTTAATTCTAAATAGTAAATCGACCCATGATTTCAAAGATGAGAAACCTTCCTTATGACGAGTATTATAATCTTGAAGAAAACACAATAAACAGTCTATTGCCATATAAGACGATTCCAAACTCTTGTTTTTCTACTATAATCTCCACATTCTCTTATGGCCAACCGACATCACTTGCTTTTCTAATCACTCTTTTAATCACGTTTTTTTTTACATTTTTTGCCAAAAATGTAACTTTTGGCCTTCTCTTTCCCTACCAGAGTTTTGGGCAAAATTGGTTTGGGGCCAGATTTAAATGTATGTGTAAAATCCAATTTTCACTTGATATCAGAGTAGAAATTTTGAAATTTCAATGTAATTGTTGAATGTTCAATGATGTGCATGTTTAAATATGTAAAGTTTAAATCATAAATATTTTAGTTTTCATGTTTAAAGTCTGAAAATATACAAATTCACACACACACACACACACACATATACCCCCTGACGAACCCACACACTTGTCCCCGTCCTTGTTCCCGTCCCCATCCCCATCCCCGTGTTTCCTGGTGTTATCACCAAATTGAGTCCTGTTGGGCGACGTCAATGGCCAACTTGGAGTAACTATTTCAAACCAGCTTTTGACTAAAGATTAGCCTCTTCAGTCTAAGAGGGCTCTCTCAACTTATCAAAGGATTTACTCAATTGGGTCTTAAAACATATGGCTAACTCTGTGAGTGTTTTAGTGTATGTGATTGCAGGTGAAAAATGAGGAAGATTCAACTACCATTGGGCTTATGGAGTCAGTAAAAGGAAATCAATGACAAGCATTACTACTTATGGAACCTGACGGTTTTTCTGTTTCAATGATAGAACAACACTAACACATGGGAATAATCAGTAACTCAATGCTAAAAAAAAGTCAGAGCATATATGATATGAATTCTAAGTAATTTAGCATCAATACTATTGGAAGCAAGATATAAAAGAGACACATAAACCCATTGAAACACATCAAGAATCTCAGGTGAAGCAAGAAATGTCATTTTCTGTCTATTACTGATATCAGAAATTACAATAGTAGTTGTATCAAAAGCATTCTCCAACCCTTTTCTCTTCGATGTTCAGTCTATAAATAGACATTCTTTAGAATGTAAATGATCTACCTAGTTGGCTAGATCTTCGAATTCTAACTGTGACACCTATCATAACTAAAACTACTAACTTGAAATAGAAAAAGGACAACTATCCTTTAAGAAATCAAACTCCTAATAGGAATCTATCTCCTATTTATTACATTTGGTTCTCCTAACAGTGAAACAGTTACATAATAGATATCACATGTTCAAGGGATAATTCACCATCACTTTACATATTTAAAGCACCCCTAGATCTGTGGAACACAATCCTACTTTTTAGGGATGGATAACCTTCACTTTAATCATTGTTCTGCCTGATGAGCTGGGTGTTTGACACTTATTTTGAATAATGAATCTCTGTTGAGATGACCCACTGACATGCTAGAGGTCTCCATTTGGCTAATGTGCTGTTGGAATGCTAAAAAATCTTCAAAAAGCTCCTCGCTACGAAACAGGGCAGTTTAGGTAGTTTCGTAGTGAGTTTTCGTAGCGTATAAAAACTTGCTTTTTTAACTATCTCCTTGCCACCTTTGTTGTTCAAACATCTTTACTATCCCAAAACACCTTGCAAACAATCAATTTCCCTCCATAATATTTGAAAAAACTAAATTATAAGGAAAAAATGCATCTTCAGAAAATTTCATAGTGTTTTAATGGCTTCAAGCCTGAAGCATGCTACGAAATTGTCCAAAAAAATAGAATTTGCTCAATCTAAGACTATCTTCAAAAATTGATCTCCAGAGGTAAAATTTAGGTTCTTTGTAAGTCATGAACCTCATCAAACATATTCCAACTCAATTTTTTACTCCTGTGGTGATTCTTCCTCATTTAAAATCAATTGGCTGATGGGTTCTTCTACCACTTTTATCTTCAACCCCTTCTTTTCTAACTCCACTTGAATCAATTCCAACTGCTCCTGAAGATCTTCCACTTGATCTTTTAATGCTCTGTTCTTGGATTGTAATTGCAAGTTCACCTTCTTAATGTGTTTGACCTCCCCTCTTAATGGACGAGTCCATTTCAACAACATTTCTGCATTGTCCAAAGTTTTTGAGACACTTGTGACTTGCTCCTCCCATATTTTCCTCATCTGTTCAAATTAACCCTTCTAAGCTCTGTGCTTCTTTGCTTCTAGCTTTAAAACTGATATCTCTTTACCTGCTTCCTTCAACTGTTCTTTGAGGGTTTCTATTTCTGCTTTTCCTATTATTTTCTCTTTGCCCTTTCTTTTCCTGATAACCAGTTCCTCCTTTATTGATGGGTACAAATCTATGATGTTTGTTGGCTGGGCAAATTCATTGATTTTCCAGTCTCTTTTCTTTCCATGACCTTCTTTTCATGTCTGGTCATTGGCTTCCTTGGTTGAAATATAAAACCAACATCATCACCTGCAAAATCTAGTTTTTTAGCAGTCTTACCTTTCTTCAGCTTTCTTCCTCCATCTTTAATGTCTTCAGCTTGCAAAATGGGTGACTCTTCAATGTCAATTGCATGAAGGATATCCTCCAAATTGCCTTTAGCCAATGTCTAGCTTCTAGTGACTCTCTTGTTGCCTTGTTTGCTGACTGTATGCTTCTATTTTGCAGGTGTTGCTTGAGGTGTGTTAGTCTCTTGCAATGTTTCTACTCCCATGTTCACTGGTTTTGCAGGAGATGATCTATTTTCTTCTTCAACTTCTTCTGCCACAGCTGGTGATCAAGTAGTTCTAGGTTTGGAGGCTTTCTTTGGAGTGACCACATCAATTTCAAAACCACTCATGAACAAGAAAGAAATCCAATCTCCGTCTATCCTTCTCAATTCTTCCAACACTAACAACGTAATTAGACCATGATGAAAAGGCGATGTCTCATTGCCCCCAGTCTTAATTTGAACCTTATCTGACATTTTCCCTAGAATTTTGTATAAATAGAAAGACAAATCAAGTGACCTCTTACCTACAAAATGCAGAAGAAGTCTGAGATGGTATGAGTAGACCATGTGAAATATTCCTTCAAAGGTAAAATATTTTTGCATAACCATAAACAATTTTGCATAATTCTCTTTCATGAAACTCCTAGGGATAACATTTGTCAAATCAACTTCACTGTGTTCTTGCTTGATAAACTCTTTGCAACCCTACATTGTGAATTTGATACCTTTAAACCACTGTTCACCACCTCTAGGGATTCTTGTAGCTGATGATATTCTCTCTGGTGTCACTGTAAGGTTCAGAATTCCAACCTTTGAAGCTGTTCCTGTGAAACTGGTGGCAAAATCCTTTGAAACCTGTAAATGAAAGCTCTGTAACCTCTGGTAGAATTGCAAGCAGCCAATCCTTCTGAAGACCTCCATAGTAGTAGGGTCATCATTGAGTAATTTCATATCCATGGGCTCATACCTGTGAAAATGGCCACCCTTATTTGTTTTCCTTCTTGCAGCCATGGATGCTTTATAGTCTTCATTGCCTCGCTTTCTGATGACACCTGCAGAGTTCGAATTTTCCAGCAACCTGTTTGGCTCGATGAAGCAGCTCTCCAGGGATTGACTCACATGCAAGGATAAAACACAATATGACAAAAGGCTAATTCAGGTGAGGTTTAAAATTTTAATTGACAGCTTGAGCTTCAATCAGAACACATGCAAGAAAAAAGGGTAATGATGACATCAAATACGGCTATGTACACTTGAATTTTACCATAACAACCTTGAATGACCTCCACCTTTACTACTCTAATCAGGAAATGACACCTCATACAACTCTGACAAGCTAGGTTAAAAAACATGTTCTCGTAGCAAAATTAGTTAAGCTTCTCACAGTTTCGTTATGAAACTATTAGGCAGTTTCGTAGCGAAATCTGTTGTTTTCCTATGTAAAATGCTACGAAAATATGAAAAACTGACAAGTGTGCTCATTTTAATTTTAATGCATGGGGAATGACAACTGACATGATATGGGACTGATTTCACTGAAATGGAATAAATGGAGGTGATCATAAAACTTATGATAGGCTTAAAAAATGAATTTTTTTTCTTATACCACATTAAAATGGCTTAGGTGACCTTATCCATTTGGCGAGTGACCTGTGTGACCCTATCAAGAAATGTTTCACAACTTAATGAGTGATAATAGTGGCTCCACTTGGGATGGTGTGCCCCTATGGTACACCAAAGAACCTGTAGTTCCAGTGCCATCCATCTTTTTAGAAATAAACTTCTGAAATTTTCCAAGCCTTCTTCAAACTCTTATGGCCTTCACCTCGGGCTCAAGCTTGATGATTACTGTTGAAAAACTAAATTTGTACATACTGAAAAAAAATGCTCAGTCTACTTGAGCTTATTCACACACACTCCTACGTACCCTAACAACTTCAATCTTCATGTTTGATTCAAGCAACATGAAACCTCCAATAAAGCCATTCAATGAGTTGATCTGATACTCGAACCCCTTGACTACGCTTGAACCAAAAGCAAACTATATTCTGAAATGATAAAGGTAAGAGAAGATGGGTCTGTTTTTCATAGTGAAAAAATAATTCAAAAGTTGGACTATAGAACTCTTCCATGTAATCAACTATGGGATCATAGAAGATACAATTTATTGATATCCCTTTTAAGCTCTCAATGACAAATCGATCCTGGATATCCTTTTCATTTTCTTCATCAAGGCTGAACCTTGATTCCAACTCTACAATATGAAGCTCATCACCACATTCCTCCTTTATCTTCAAGTCAAATGGTATAACAATTTCCTCATTTTTTGGAGGAGGAAGACTTTCCAAGAAATGTTTAGGATCTTGGAAATCATATGATCCAATTTGAACATCCAATAGTTCAATTTCATTATCTAATTTTTCAGCAGCTAAACCAAGAAAACGAATTTTATTTTCGGGTGTAAGTCGATTGGATTTCAAACAATGGAATACTATTGTTAAGAAATGTTCATCTATCTGAAATTCTTCTAACTCATCCCTTACGCTTTGTAACATTTCATCATATAAAGGTTTTTCTACATATCCTCTCATCTTGGATCATCTTGAATGTTCTGAAATATGGATTCTTCCCAGTGAAGTTGTTCTGAACTTGAAGCTTGGGATCTTGAAAAATGGAGTCACCAGGTGAATGGTACAACCTTTCTATGTTTGGCTTCTGTTCACCATCAGAAGTCAAATCTGAACCTTGTCATTCTTCCCAGAGAAACTTTTCACCTTCGTTTCCCTGGTAACTTCGCCAAAAGAATAAAAGGAGGTGATCATAAAACTTAGGATAGGCTTAAAAAATGCAAAAAAATTCTTATACCACATTAAAATGGCTTAGGAGACCTTATCCATTTGGTGAGTGACCTGTGTGACCCTATCAAGAAATGTTTCACAACTTAATGAGTCATAACAGTGGCTCCACTTGGGATGGTGTGCCCCTGTGGTACACCAAAGAACCTATAGTTCTAGTGCCATCCATATTTTTGGAAATAAACTTCTGAAATTTGCCAAGCCTTCTTCAAAATCTTATGGCCTTCACCTCGGGCTCAAGCTTGATGATTACTATTGAAAAACCAAATTTGTACATACTGAAAAAAAATACTCAGTCTATTTGAGCTTATTCACACACACTCCTACCTACCCTAACAACTGCAATCTTCATGTTTGATTCAAGCAACATGAAACCTCCAATAAAGCCAGTAAATGAGCTCATATGATACTTGAACCCCTTGACTGCACTTGAACAAAAAAAACTGTATTCTGAAATGATAAAGGTAAGAGAAGATGGGTCCATTTTTCATAGTGAAAAAACAATTCAAAAGTTGGACTATAGAACTCTTCCATGTAATTAGCTATGGGATCATATAAGACACAATCTATTGATATCCATTTTAAGCTCTCAATGACAAATTGATCTTGGAAATCCTTTTCATTTTCTTCATCAAGGTTGAACCTTGATTCCAACTCTACAATATCAAGTTCATAACCAAATTCCTCCTTTATTTGCAAGTCAAATGGTATGACAATTTCCTCCCTTTTTGGAGGAGGAATACTTTCCAAGAAATGTTTAGGATCTTGGAAATCATATGATCCAATTTGAACATCCAATAGTTCAATTTCATTCTCTAATATTTTAGCAGCTAAACCAAGAAAACAAATTTGATTTTAAGGTGTGAGTCGACTGGATTTCAAACAACAAAATACTATTGTTGAGAAATGTTCATCTATCTGAAATTCTACTAACTCATCCCTTACACTTTGTAAAATTTCATCATATAAAGGGTTTTCCACATACCCTATCATCTTGGATCACCATGACTGTTCTGAAATCTGGATGCTTCCCAGTGAAGTTGCTCTGAACTTGAAGCTCGGGATACTGAACAATGGAGTCACCAGGTGAATGGTACAACCTTCCTGTGTTTGGCTTCTGTTCACCATCAGAAGTCAAATCTGAACCTTGTCATTCTTCCCGGAGAAAAATTTCACCTTCGTGTCCTTGGCAACGACGCCAAAATTTTATCACCAAATTGAGTCCTGTTGGGCTGCTTCAATGGTCAACTTGGAGTAACTATTTCAAACCAGCTTTTGATTGAAGATTAGCCTCTTTAGTCTGAGAAGGCTCTCTCAAATTATCAAAGGATTTACTCAATTAGGTCTTAAAACAGATGGCTAACTCTGTGAGTGTTTTAATATATGTGATTGCAGGTGCAAAATGAGGAAGATTCAACTACCATTGGGCTTATGGAGTCAGTAAAAGGAAATCAATGACAAACATTCGTACTTATGGAAGCTGAGGCTTTTTCTGTTTCAATGATAGAACAACAATAACGCATGGGAATAATCAGTAACTCAATGCTAAAATGAAGTCAGAGCATATATGATATGAATTCTGAGTAATTTAATATCAATAGTATTGGAAGCAAGATATAAAAGAGACACATAAACCCATTGAAACACATCAAGAAGCTTAGGTGAAGCAATAAAAGTCATTGTCTTTCTATTACTTATATTAGAAATTACAATAGTAGTTGTATCAAAAGCATTCTCCAACCCTTTTCTCTTTGATGTTCAATTTATAAATAGAAATTCTTTACAATGTAAATGATCTACCCAGTTGGCTAGATCTTCAAATTCTAACTATGACACCTATCATAACTGAAACTAATAACTTGAAACTGAAAAATGACAACTATCCTTTAATAAAGAAAACTCCTAATAGGACTCTATCTCCTATTTATTACATTCAGTTCTCCTAACAATGAAACAATTACATAATAGATATCACATGTTCGAGGGATAATTCACCATCACTTTACATATTTAAAGCTCACCTAGATCTGTGGAACACAATCCTACTTTTTAGGGATGGATAACCTTCACTTTAATCACTGTTCTACCTGATGAGCTGGATGTTTGACATTTCCTTTGAACATTAATCTATTGAGTAAATTCTGTGTGTATTATTCTTTCATTTAAATATATACATGCCTCAGCTTCCAAAAGGAGAGCCAATGTCATTGAGTTCCCTAGCACTAACTCCATAAGCCCAATGGTAGTAAATCTTCTACATTTTCCACCTACAATCATATGAAATTAAGTCACTTGTCATAGAGTTGGCCATCTAATAGAGTTTTTATTAAAAAGATCATATGTTATCTTGAGAGAGCCCTCTCAGACTGAAGAGGTTAATCTTTAATCAAAAGCTGGTATGAAATAGTTACTCCAAGTTGACCATTGAAGCAGCCCAATAGGAATCAATTTGGTGATAACACCTGGAAACATTGTTTATATTCCACTGTGAAAATTAGCTTCGTTGTGATTCTTGGCATAAAAAAGTTTTCTTCTAAGTTTTAATACTTCCTCTAACCTTTCTTCTTCTGAATCAATGAATCCATTTGATATAATAAAGGTTGTTTCATGATCACTCTCATCTTCTGATAGACCACAATTTCCTTTAGATTCATTTAATGTTTTATAAACAAGACTATTTGTCAGTTTACTTGATGAAAAAACTTCATTTGTACTTGTTTTCATTATCCTTTATGGATGGCCTATAGATTACACCATACCTACATTGTGGTTTCATAGTGCATAATTTTCTCTAATACCGAATTAGGTATGCTACAAAATATTTCATTTAATGTCTCACTATTATTTTGTATTTCTTGTCTTGATGGTGGAGTTTTAGTATAACCATTGCAAACTAAATTCCAGACATCAAGTCCGAGGGAGATTATATTAGACTTCATATTTTCTTTCCAATCCTGATAATTACCATCATTAAGTATGAGCATACCTTTATTATCCATACTTTCTTACTTGGATTTTTTTTTAACTGATTGTCCTTGTCCTATAATTCCTGATATTGCCACGACATCAAATACTTCACTATCACAGCTTTCCTGACTTGACCTCTTCCTTTTGTGCTACTTTCTTCTTGTGTTTCTTTCCCATTGTCCATGGTCTACTCTCAAGTAGTTAAGTTTTACTGGATAGACCTACTATGATTCCAACTGTTAGAAATACTGAGAGAGGGGGGGGGGGGGTGAATCAGTATTTTAGTCAAAATTCAAAGTTAATTTATGCTTTAATTTTGAAGTTATCTTGGACCATTATTTCACTAGTAGAAAATTATGTTATAAATCATGGTTTATTCAGTAAAACATGAGCAACATTAAGTATAAAACCATGGAAACCATAAGAATGAAAAACACATCAACACATAGGGACACCAGATTTTTAGGTGGAACCCAAATGTGGGAGAAAACCATCGTTGTTGTTATATCTGTCTTCTTTCTTATTATGAAGAAAATATTTTACATCTTGTGTTGGTGCAGACTCTTACTAGTACGCAAGCTCCTACCTGTAAGAGGCTACAACCTCCACAAATTCTCTAGGTTCGACTGGAAGGAAGCTGCTACTCCCTGATCAATTTTACCAGCTCTGTTATAGGTAAATCTGGGCATCATTCCCAATGACCTGGTTGACTGGACATCATCTCCAGGACCAATGAATAGGGTCTATCATCCCCTATCATTTCAGTTGCTACATGCCCTAAGACAAAGAACAAGACAAATCATCCATGACTTTCATCTGCAAAGGTTTCCAAGATTTGAAGTTTATAATATATCATATGGGAGCTCATCAATGCTGCCTCTAAAGGGACTAAGTGCGTTGCATATGTAGGTAGCCCCATTCAAGGCTGCTCTATAAAGCACTTCTCGACACTCATAGGTGCGTTGGTCGCATTGGGAGAAAAATTCTCATTGTTCCGGAATCTCCACTTGGCCAGTGCCTTCTAGAAGAGTTCACATGTGTCAAATTTCGAATCCATGTGTCCATTTGACATCTACAAGATTGGGAACATGTATTGCCTATTATTAAAAAGTCATTGATTGTAAAACTACCTTTAGCTCCTCTATAAATTGAGCATATATCTTAGAGTTTGATAAGGAAGAATTTGAGTAGAGAAATGCTGGTGGAATTTCAATTGGGGAGTTGATTTGTGTAACACGCTGCTGGAGAGATCTGTATTGTGATGATGCTGGGATGCTACTAGAGATGGTCACTTCAAATAAATCACTAGGTTGTAACCTCCCCTTCTATCCATTAATAAAGATTGCTGCTTACTTTCCCACATATGTATCTGTATAAGCTCATGTTTTCCATATTACGAATTCTTATCTGATGTATATGGTTTATGTTTCATTGATTTAACTAGTAACTTGAATATACATCTGTATTATTGCTATCTTTTGTTGTTTAGTGTTCATTTTTGCAGGAAATATTTTCGGACATCTAGCTTGGATTTGAAGCTAAAACAAGAGCGAAAGAAGGATAATAGGAAGCGCTTGGAGTCCAAGTAAGTTCTTTGATCTGTTCTGTGTGTCTATTTACAATTAGGAAAAGTAGTCGCAAAGTCTTTAATTTGTTGTTCTAGATTAGCACCTCTACGGGGAAGAATGTTTTATCCATAATTCATAATTCCACATAAAAAATTGGCGACTCCACTGGGGAATTTACCCTTCATCGTAGGTGTATTTGCCTCTTATTTTCCCTGTTTATTCACCTAGTAGCTTTTACTGAGAAAGATTAGGTTTTTTGAAATCCAAATTTGCATTAGAAGTGTGTTAAACAACTATGTTTTTCATTGTACACTGTGCCCAACACACTATTGGACAGGACACAGTGCTTTGCATAGAATTGTCTTCCTTTCAGGGGTGCTTTGCAATGCACTGTCTCCCCTTAGAGACTACGTTGACCCCAGAGACCATCCAAATTCCATTGATTTTGTCATTGCATTTTGTTTTCAGTTTGTTTTCTGCTGTGTTTTGAAAAGCCTGAAACCTCATATTGACCAGTGAAATTATCTACCTCTTCCTCCTTTGAAAGAATAGTTTGTTCAATGTTTGTTTAAAGCGTTTTTCTTTATCATTGACGAATTAATTTCAAAGTATTTTCATTGTAGCATTAGATCCATTTTCTTTTGAAAAGTGTAGTGCCCCACTTTGGTTGATGGACACTGATCCTTCATACTTTATTCTTTGAGGACCTCAGGTTGAGGATCCAGACACATGACTCTATTATTAGTGGATTTGATGGTTATGTATGTTCTTTATTGATACTGTGATGATGACTTCATTGATGAATATGTATGTTCTCTATTAATATCACGATGATGATAGTTAGGTATGTTTTCTATTGATGTTACAATGATGATGGCTTTAATGGATATGTTAATTTCCCATTATTGTGATGATTATGATAACCATGATGCATGTGTCTCCTATGGTAGCTACTTACATTAGTTCTGATTCAAAATGAACAACGATGTGAATGACGGTCATGTTGATGTTTCCATTATGATAATGACTAACAATGAGAAACTTTGTTACTGATGATTATTGAGTATGATAGGGAACCACCAGAGGCACTTGCATATGATGAGCCGACAATTCTGGTTTGATAGAAATTTATATTTTGTCTTTTCTAAGTTCAGTTTGAAACTTGATATATATATATATATATATATATATATATATATATATACAGTCTAATGATATGTCAGTGGTTGCAGGAACGTGTTAGTTGCTTGACCGAATGACTCACATATGGGTGATGGGGTTGTACAATTCAATGGAACAACATGGGAGGGGTAGAACAATGTTCCTGATCTCACCCGCTAGCACTCCCGCCGCGACTTAGGCTGGAAAGGTCGAAATACCTTCGCCTTGAAGATCACGATGTTGTGAAGGCAAGTCCCAAATTGGTTTGCTCATGAAAATTTTCTGGGGGGCGCGCATCAAGGCAGATTCCTTAATCCCTAGCACCATTAGTCTCACTATATCTGGCAACATACGAGATGATAGGGGTCTCTAGCGTTGCACATATAATTTCCCCTCGTAACCACTGGATACTTGAAGGGCAAGTGGTGTGGCACCCTTGGGATTTCAAGAGAAATTCTTGAAGGGCACGACCGACTTGGCACCCTTGGCATCAAAAATAAATTCTTAGGCATGGCACCCTTGAAACTTCGAATGGAAGTTCTTGAAGGGCATGACCAACTTGAGACCCTCGACATCATTAAAGAAGCTAATAAATATTATCAATATATGAAAATCCAACTAATTCATATCAAGTGACATATGATGTTAGAACCAAAGGAATCAAATCAAGAATAAAACTTAGGGTCAGGGAGGAATAGGAAGAGATAAAATATTTTACCATGATAACTCTACCCTTTCCATGTTAAAACAAAATATTAAGTACATAAGACTTAATTAGGCAAAAGGGGGAAAGAGAGACATAGAGTTAAGTATAAAGATTTATTAAAAACTTCATTAAGAGAAGAGGGTGGTGAATTAAAATAAGATTATTAAATTAAAATTTGAGAAATTTAGAGAACTTCCATGTGGCAAGAGCCAACGTAAGAATATTCATCAAAAAAGAAAAATTGAGGTAGTGAGGGGACCAAATATGAGAATTATCAATTAACTTAAGTAATAAACACAAATTAAGGAGTAAAAAGGGGTAATCAAGAGACAAATAGGAGAAGAAGTAGGAAGCCTTGTTGGGTTGAGGAAAATACTATTTTTAAATAAATAATTAAGTAAATTATTTTTGGAGAGTCTTGATGAGAGGGTGACACATGGGTGGGTGAATAATCAAATTTTGGGTAATAAAAAAATAATTATTTATGGATGAAATTCCAAGTGTCACCTATGAAACCTTTTATAAAAGAAAGAGAAATGGAAGGAAAAAATGGACCTTTTGTTTACCCTATTGTTGGATGGAGGAGATTATGTCATTTGGAGTGGTTACGAGCTATAATTGATTTTGGTGGGATAGAGTGTTATAGAGAGGGGACTCTTGAGCCAAGAGGGGCTCACCTCTATCAACTAGCACATTCCTTCGTTGTACAACCCCATTGCAGCTCGAGGGTCCATGGGGAAGGAGAGTACCCAAGGAGTAGGCTGGGAGGTCAACCGGTGGGTCATTACATTCGGATTAAGCACGAAAACCTCCAGGTTTGGAGGTAGACGACAGCAAGGGAACTCAAGTAGTGGCAAGTCAAGTTTGGTTCTCGTCCAAGGGTGAACGGTAAATGTGTTAGTTAGATTGTTTTTAATTATGATGATTTCATTGTGCCTATAATCAAGTTAAATATATATATATACATGTGTGTGTGTGTGTGTGTGTTAAGAAGTTAAATTGATGGACTTGATATACGTGATTTAATTTTACTGAGTTTCAACTTGTGTGATTATGGTTTCATTTCCTAGTTACTGTGTAAATATATATATATATATACACAGTAACTAGGAAATGAAACCATAATCACACAAGTTGAAACTCAGTAATATATATATATATATATATAAAGCCTAGCGCTCATCTAGTAAATTATAGAGTCGGTCTCTACACCTGGTATCAAAGCAAAGGTTCAACCTCTAGGACCTATAGGCCCATAAAGTATTAAGGCTTTCCTTGTATTATTTTTTTTGTGAGCCATGAGTTTTGTAGTCTTTGTGGACTTAGAAACCTTCTTGATTATGTTTTGGTTCTATAATATTATAACTAACCATTCGATCATACAATTTCTGATAAATTAACTCTAAAAAAAATAAAAATAAAAAATAAAAAATAAAAAATTATACTACATGGGTCTCTGGAACCTTCTTCTGGTTTGCTGTACAAATCTTCTTCTTGTAGAGATTTCTCCTTAGACATTTTTGTATCATAGCCATGACCTGGATTTTCGGAGCTATCTGCTCTTCCTCTCATGTCATACCAATCAGAGCGAACTTAGTAGCAGAAGTCATGGAAAAGAATCATGCATTCAAGAAAGCACATTTGGCAGATGCTTCATCTGTATTAGCCTCTATTTTGAATGCACACATATGTGTAAACTTTTATAGACCATCCACTGCAAGTGCTTAATTGCACCATGATATCTAAAATTTATCCACTGCATTGAGTGTTGTTCTAGTTATGCAATAAGAAATCATGAAAATGACACTACTGTTGTGAAGAAATATTTCCAGAACTACGGATTAGATTTAAAACTATAACAAAACTTGTTCATAAACCATAGTTACTCTTTCCACGAGATGCACTGTCACAAGAGTCTACTGTGTAATGAGATTAAAATCTTGTGAACCTGCAAGATATCTTTAATATTTCAATAGAGTAACATTTATTGGAGGAAAACACCATGACAATCCATAACAATATTGAACACCTCACATTGCTTTATGATTAGTATCCATGTTTGGGAGCTTTTAGTCATCATGTTTTCAATCTGTGTTATAAAATCCTTGAATCTAATTTTTGGATAGATCGTTGGTAGTCAAGCCCTGTGGAAATTTGTCTAAATATCTATGTTTCAAAGGAGCGAATAACTCTGTGGCAAGGTGTATCATTCATCCAAGAGCTAATAACTTTGTGGCAAGATGTATCATTCATCCAAGAGCTGGATGTTATTTTTCTGTAGCTTTGCCTCTGGTGGTTTCAGATTAACCAGCTTGAAGTTTCTGTAATATATCCCAAAAGTCCTCATCACTTGCCTTCAACATGGTAGGCAAAGGCAAGGAAACATTGTACGCAAGAAAAAGCCTATGCCCGGGCTTTATCCTCCTCTCTAAATTGAAAGAAAAGTACTGTGGGAATTTTATCAAATCCCGATGACTGCCCCCGATCTTATTTATCAAATAATAATACTTCGGCCGTAAACTATTATCAATACTGTATGTAAAAATCCTAGGAGACCTTATTAAAATGTTCACCGCATCCTTGTGTGAAAAGCCCAGACTCTCCAAATACTCAAGCTTAGGGATAAGGGTATTTTCCACACTAGAAACCAATAAAATGGTATTTTAACAATCTACAAGACGAATGTTTGAGAATCCCAATCTCAACAGATAATACAAGGCTGGCCTAAGCTTGTCTTTAACACTGGAAGTTAATATTCTTGGGCATTTGTTGATGGTTTTTCTGATATATTCTTGGGGGTTTTCACCTCATAAAGTAGAAAATTGAAGACTAGCATTAAATCCTAATCAATGCTGGAAGTTAGGACATGTGGATACATACCAAATATTCTTCCCAGGTCCTTGTTCTGCATACCCATTTGCTGCAAGAAGTGTACCACATTATGTATGCTTTGCAAACGTGTGGAACCAATAGAAGGGTTGATTTTGAGGGCCTTTTTGAAGTCCACCCCCATGAGCTCAAGCCATGAGAGCTTTTCTCTAAAATCGTCACATCCATAATCTGAGCTAGACCCAAGTAGTAAGGGACTGTTTTCTACTAAATGGAGAGTGGGGTTTGTTATTTCACCAAATGGCTCATTTGGGTTTCTGAGATCAGCATTGAGCTTTGAGGGATTTGGGTTTGCAAGTGCTTGCGTTGTGGATTTTGAAAGGAACCTATGTGTACTGGTACTATAATTTTTGTAAAGTGCCTTTAAAGAGTTGGATACAGCGAGAAAGTATGGTGGGGATGGGGAGAATGGCTTCCTGGTTGTGATAGAGTGGACCGGTGGTGCTATTGTTGGTCTGAGATGGGGAAGATGGATAAGTTTTGCTGGAGCCATGCAGATTGAATGGCCTAAGTCCAATACTCTCTTGAAGCTTAAGACAGACTGACTAAGGACAAAGGAATGACCTTGAACCAAATCCGATTTTTTATGCAATTGGTATCCACACGAATCCCATTCTGAGGCAGTTGCATGGAAGTTGGCCGAAATTTCGATGGTTCCTGTGGAGGGTCTGAGGTCAAATACGTCGAAGGCAGAATCAAGGACAAAAAGGAAACGATCATGGCACATCAGATCATCCTTAGTATCAATACATATTTCCAAACTACTAAAATCACATATTCTCCGCTTCTCATCAACATCTCTCAGCGATTCATTTGGGTGTTGATCTCTAGACTCATGAAACCCTCTGCAATCTTCTCCTCCACTCAGAATTTCTCTGTTTCTGGATTTGTTTGACAGAGGCTTCCGCGAGATATGCGGGATGCTACATTGTCTTCTTAATGACAATGGCTAAATCCTCAGTTTCATCAGATTCCGTTCCTGATTTCAATCTTGGACTTTAGATCTCCCGGCGTATCTAATACATAATTCCAATCACAGACTCCATGTCTCCCGTAGACACAATACACTCTCCGCGTAGAAAACAGTTCACTCCAAGATATCTTTAATTGATTTAGGGTTTTTGCATTGTTGAAGTTGGTTTGAAAATGCCTGGTCCAGACTTCAAAGCCAACAAAGAGTTTTGCAAAGACTTCTTGAATAATTTTGTAGCAGAGAATGGAGTAATGAAGTACATGGATCTGCTGCAAGATGTTGCAAATAAGAAAATCCATTCTGTTGACATTGAGCTCGACGACATCAACAACTACAAAGGGTTGGATGAGGAGTTCTTGGATAGAGTAAGAAGAAATACTCGTTGGTACGTTGGCATTTTTGCTGAAGCAATAGAAGAATTGTTGCTCGAACCCACTGAAGTTATTGCAAGGGACGATGATTATGATATTCTAATAAGACAGAGATTGGAAGAAGCGGCTGAAAATGCAGACAATGTAGAACCTTTCGAAAGATGCCACCAGAGATCAAGCATTTCGTGTAAGTTCAGATAGTGATTCATAACTCGATTGACTTTGGTGTGTCCTGTAAGTTCTATCTGTATTAGTAGAATTACAGTTTCCCAACAAGAGATCAAAGACGAGGATGATGATGTAGAGGATTTGGAAGAACTCGAAGAAATTGACAACGATGATGGGAAAATCTCAGGGGCCGAGGCAGTGAGCAGAGCGCAGGAAATAGTTGCAGATCTCACAAACGACAATGCAGAGAGAATTTTGAGCTCCCATGAATATGTACTATTGTTAGGTTACGTGTCTTGGCGTGCAAGGAGCTCTGAATTGATGCCAGAGTTTGCATTTGTAGCAACAACGCTCAGTGATATGGGTAGTCCTATTTTTCTTGCAAAAATGGATGGGGATAGACACACTAAGGCTGCTTCCAAGTATAATATCAAAGGATATCCCATCCTGCTGGTTTTTGTTAATGGTACTTCACAAGTCCATACAGGAGGCCTTGGCAGAGATGAAATTGTGATTTGGGTGCGGAAAAAGACTGGAGTACCTACCATGAGGCTTTCTTCTGTATTCGAGGATGAACTGTTTTTGAAGAGAAATCAAAATTCTGCTGTTTGCTTGTTTGAAAAATTTTAGGTATTCTTGCTATCAAATAATGAAGGTCAATGATGGCGACTTTCATGATCGTTAATGTACTAACATCTGCTTGTATTCTTTGATACCTTATCAGTGATTTTATGATATCAGTTATAAATTATGAATATTTATATGACAGAAGAGCATCTCTAAGCCAAAGTTCATCAAGTTGATAACCTTGAAATCTTACCTGCTTCTGTTTCTTTTTCACAAAAGACGATGTATAGCATATTCATGGCCATATAAAATAATGGGGAAGGAAATGCAAGAAACCATAGCAAAGTAAGCCACCAATTCCTTGTTCCAACTTATGGAGAAAAGTAATGCCTTGTAGGGTAAGTTTTAGGTTCTCAAGTCCTTGATCTAACTGTAGGCTTGAATATGTCCATCAAGTCTGTTAGGGGTTGATCCTATGGAAACTTAGCGAATATTTCTAACCTATTCTATCAAGCCTAACCAAACCTAAATAGGGTTAACATAAAATTGACGCTCATGCACAAAAAAACAGTAAATTAAAAATGTAAAGGTGACGATTAGTGGTTTATTTAAAAAAATGGTGGAGCTATTTTGATTAACTCTTTTTGTAAATTTGGTTCCATTTTTCTTGATATTCTGACATTTAGGGTCCATGTATTCCAGTTCTTTTGGTGAGAATAAGTTTGAAAATTTCAATGTATTTTTCATTATGAATCGGACAACTTGTTACTTCTACTAAAATATTCATTTATCATTCCATATTTTTCTTTTGGAAGACTCAATCATATGAACTTTCTGTTATGTTAACTATATGATTAGTGTGTACCAAAATTTGACTTTAATACCAATTTGAAATCCTTTTTCCACGTTGTCTTATTAGTAATACGATCTTGAATGCCTCTTGATGCTTATTACTCGCAATGCAAGAAATTTTTGAAAAGATGTTTTTGGGAAAAGTCCATAAAGTTGTGAAATTTTGAGAGGATATGTCTACCACATCAATTTGTGGAGATCCGAGTATGTCCTATGTGATTTGTGTCATTTATCTGTTGAGCATTATGTTCAAGGTATTCCATGTCTCTACATTAGGATTTTATTCCATAATATCAAGCGAGAATCATGCCACTAGACCAAATGCCCCCTCATTACCTCAATTAGAAAATGGTTTATGCTGTATTGTGAAATGTTGTCTTGCATTACCTCAATCAGAAAATGTTTGATGGGTTTCATGGTTAGAATCAAAGTGAAAATGTCCATCTCTTTTAAATTGATATTTCTGCTTCAGTTCGTGGGCGATACCTTATCAACCTTTTTTTTCTTGTCTCCTTAACAATGCTACTTACATTCTAGCTTGAAAAATAGAAAGAAGACCTGTAAAGTGGTTTGGAATAAGCTCTCTGGTTGAGAGAGAGCATTTTCAACTGCAGAATTACTTTGTCTTTCTTACTCAAACTGGATTGACACAATATACAGGTACTTAATGGATCCTAACATGGAATTTGTGAGAATGTTTGGGCTCGAGTATAATGCAAAGCGATTGACTGATGCTATAGCTTATGAAGTTAAGAAACACTCTAAATTGGATTGACAGAATGTACGGGTACCCCATGGATCCTCACATGGAATTTAGGAGAATATCTGTGCTAGTGTATAGTGCAAAGAAATTGATTGATGCCATGGTTTATGAAGTCAAGAAACACTCCAAATCATTGTGAAACCATCTGGTTCAAGAACATAGGTTTTGGTCCAATTCAGAGTGACATTATCTGAATGCCATTTTTAATACTGAGAGGCCTTCAGATTCATATTCAGAAGATGTCAGCTTGTGAGTTCTTATCTGCCGAATGCAAATGTTGTAGGAGTTCAAACGTGGATATTATGAGTTTCAATATGAAAAACACCACAATAACAGTGGTAATAGGTTCAAGAAATTTCTTCCCTACATGGAATATGCATTTATTTTAAAATGATGTAGACTTAGTGTTTATTACCCACCAAAATTTATGTAGACTTACTAATGTGGATAACCCACCAAAATTTATACAAGTACTTGTATGTGAGAAAATTAATTGATCTATCCACTTCACATACCAATTATTTTATGTGAAATCAAAATTGTAAGATTGGATTTTACTATTGACCATTATAAATTTGACATTGGTAAATATAGATTATAAGTTTTAAGCAAATTTTCCATATCTTAATTTCTAAATTAAATGACAAGGAGCAACATTGTTATAGAATAAATATTGTAAAATTTTAAATAAAAATGAAACATAAAAATGGATTTCAAAGTAAATATAGGTTCACTTAAATTAAAGTGGATAGTCTTATAATACTCTATCCATAAATCTAGGGTTAGACAAAGTGATATATTGAAACACATACTTCAATTTAATGTATTTGCATCATGGCTAATGCATACCTGAAAGTTAGAATGGAGTGTACATGCATATTAAATGTATCCTTAAAAGTTAGTAAATCATACATAGTGTGATACTTAATAAATAAGTTATGTTATTTAATAATAATACTAAAGTAGTAAATTCCTTATGAGGTATGACTACTAGAGTGTAAATTGATATTTACGTTGGTAAGGACGTTGGTTTCCTAAATTATGGCAAGAAAACTTTTTACTCTTTGAAAGCGAATCAATATCCTTTATATAATTGATAAGAGTCAATGAAACAAGATAGTCATTCACGCAGGAATCCAATACCAATAGATTGATAGAAATAGATAATATTGAAACAATTATTGAGTCTAGAGCCCATGGAAATAGAGTATGATGACCTAAGAATATGGATGGAAAATATGTCAATCTAAAGATTACTTGGAGGTGACTCCTTCTAGGATGAATCATCCACCTTGAATTAAACAAGAACTCTTGAGGGTTAGAGTTTCATTTCATATCTGGGACAAAATAATGACGAGAACAGTAACAAGCATGTTTCATCCTTTCATCTTGAGAAATCTTGGATGACAATCTATTTCTTTTCCTATATTAGGCTTTTAGTATTTATATAGTTTTACCAAATACTTTGCCAAAGGAAGACCATAAGTATCTGTTCATGTGCATGGTTATTCACCTAGTTAGTCAATCTCATATGCTCATATCCATTTACTATAAAACAATATGGTTCATGACATAGTGGTTTTTGGAATGCTTAGCCATCCCAAGTGATTTGGAACACCTAGGGACATGTTGATGGATCCAATAATGACTCAGAGATTACTTACATTATACGTACATGTTGAATTCTTAGTTAAATTGAGAGGGGGGGTGAATCAGATTAACACATACATGAGCTTTTTAAAATTTTCATTAGCTTATTTAAAGCTTACTTTTATAACCAAACTTAATATATGAACAATCTTAATAAGTTGCAGCAATTATTAAATTAATGTGACATCAAACTTGTTATGAGAGCAGCAAACATTAAGCAGATTTGGTAAATCATCTAAGCACATAGGCAACACAGATAGAGACAACAGATATACATGGAAACCCATAAAGGGAGAAAACCACATATTATTATTGTTGTGATGCAAAGGCAAGATCCAACTCCCTCTCACCACTGTTTTTCTGCAGGCGCCAACCTACAAGAGGCTCCGACCTCGCCTCCACTAGAAGGAGCAACTTGCAAGGAAGCTCCAACTCCCTTCAATTTTTTATGTGCACCAACCTACAAAGGAGGCTCCACCTCACCAACAAGAACTTGGATGAAATGCATCTAAGCTTCAACTTGATAGGGAAGCTCCAAATTCCTCAATTTATCAAAATAAATGTCTGCTGATTTACCTCAGATATCAACTCTATTATGTAGCATCTCGTTCTGCTCCTCTCTTTCTTATCTTCTCTGCCTCAATATTCTGTACTCTGCATTCTCTATCCTTACTCTCTCTAACCTCTCTATGCATATCAAGCTGATATTATATATAGAGTTCATCACATGACTATTTGTATTCCACAAGGAATTTGGAGTGAAAAGCCATGACTCTTTGGCTTCTGTCTTCTCATTCCTTTGTCCAACTTATTTTAAAAATATAACAATATGTACAAATTTCAATGTTACAATGGGATTTTTCTTTTCCTTCGGATACTTGCCTTTGCATCACAAAAAAAAAAATTGAACATTTACATTTTCAGTTTCAATATATAAAGTTCACTCAGCCCCTGGCTTACTAGTTTTTTCCTTTCTGTAGCAGTCATGCAACTATCCTGCCTCTTTTTTCACTGTCATCGACATATTCCACCTGTTCACTGCACTTTTGAATCCCTTTGCTGCACATCGCTTCAACTCTGCAATCTTTGTTTACCTCTGTCAGGTCCATATTCTCCAAATTCACTGTAGTTGTGTATTTGTTGCATATATACCTATTTTATGATATAGGGTAAATTAATTACGTGAAATCTCTTCTTACAAATCCTTACCATGAAGACCTCTCCACCGTTAATAACTGATTATGAACCCATAGTTGCAGCACTCACGCATATAATATGCTCTCATATATAAAGAACCCAATCAACGCGGCTTTCAGCTCATCTGTATGTGCCTATTTCAAATCTGTGGTAAAATCCCATTTCATGGATGCAGTCATTTTACATACAAAAGCTGTCTAATTAAACTTATGGTGAAACACCATAGCCAAATTCATTTCTCCAATTCTTAGTTGAAGGCTAACTTTACTTTCTGAATTTTTGAATCCACTATCCAAATCGTGCACGAACTTGAGCTCTCACATGATTATCTCAATACATAGATATATTCGGTCACAGCATAATAAACTCGCATTAAACTTTCTCTGTGCATTTAAAATTGCATCCCCAAAAAAAAAATTTCTATGCTCAAGGTTTATCTTTCGCATTTACAATATACTTCATATGTGAGGTTCGACTTTATCATAATGTTATAAATATATATATATATATATATATATACTTTGACATGTATTACTCCTTCAATCAATCTTCCCCAACCTTTTCACTTACCTATATAGTCGGGCCCACATCATCATTCAATCGACGGCTGCAAACTTTACCGCATACCATTCGATGATCCGACGATCATCACGCAACCAAATTGCACGTCGTTTAATTCTTCGAGTTCACGTGATGGAGTGGATCCCAATGCTTAACCCCCCTTCTCATCCGACGGCAGAGAGCACGTCGCCTTGCCCCGTGTGATCCGACAGATATCGCTTGGCTTAGATGCACGAACGATAATGCGTAATGAGAGCGGTTTCTCCAGACCGCTTGAGGCCACGTGTCAGGCAGTCAATGGAATCGCTCCAAATTCTTGAATACCGCACACCCTACGAAGGCGGTGCGATCAAAACTGGAAACTCGCCTTTACTATTCATTAGTCAGAGTTCCGTCTTCCGAGTTCCGCTTCTAATACTTCGCTCCTTTCGTTATATATAACTATTCCGCTTCGAGGTTCTGATCCTTTACATCCTCACTGCATTCATATTCCATTATGTTGTAAATATTCATCGCATTGTGCTCCGTAACACTCGCACATGATTATATTAGTGTCACTGGGACTTTGAGAAAGCCTCTCCATACAGGGGCTAGCATTTCTACACCCTACACAATAATTTAACTCAGAACTTAAAGGGTATCAAACCTCTTTCAACGGTGAGTACCTAGAAGTCGTCCTGGAGTATTTTAACTATCGCACATTCTCGTACACCTCAAAATGCTCTACACTTAGATTTAAATCGAATGAAACCGTATGCAATCAATTTATTTCAGAGCGCATCAAATCTTGATACATATATAAGCCCTTATTTACGAACCCACATCAGTTTGCTCGATCGTGCACAGAATTACAAATATACCCTTTTTTACAGGGTTTTTAATGTTCACAAACTTTGAAGGTCTAGCTCCCGCTTCCACAACAAATATACATGCATGATCCTATCTATCAGTAACACAGTATTTCATATTACAGTTTGGCTTTCTCTTGGAGGATCGATCCTTTCGAATAATATGGAAGCAGACTTATATCAATTCTCTCATATCCTCAGAGCCACTAAATAGATTCCTCATTTATGCTAATTGAAATTACTTACAAAACCCTCTTGTTCATGAAAACAAGAGGACAATTTATTCTATCTCTCGGACAACTCTGCTTCAATTCACTGCCTGTCTCTACTTCAAGTCACCGCTTCCTCTACTCCTTGACTGGTACTGCTCCTTACTTCTCTTTTTGTTGTCTCTGCTACCTCATTGCTGCCTTGTTGTTGTTTCAGGTGCTCCTCCTTTGCCATCTCCTTTGCCATCAATGACAACATTTCCAACAGTCTCCCTCTTTAGCATTGATGGCAACACATCCACCGATAATCCAATACTTCCTCTAAGTCTTCCTCTGCCTAGCTTCTTTTAGAAGACCCTTTCTTCTATTGCCTGCTTTTCCTCCCCCTTTGACATCTATGGCAAACGGTTGCACATTTCTAAGTTTAGATTTTGTCTTTGCATTTCCTCTCTCTGATATCTTCTGACTTTGTACCTTGTTGCTCCAAATTTTGGATTAAATCTAAAATATTGACCCATTTTTTTTTTTTTGGATGTATTCTTGCCATAATCCTTTGATCCTGAGGACCTGTTCCATGCTTCCCTTGCTATCTGATCTCCCCTTGGAATGATATTTTCGTTTTTGTTCTCCCCCTGAAACTATGCTTTCTCTTTATATCAGAGAGTAACATCTACAGATACTACCCCTAATCTATCTCTCAAATATTCAAATGGTTCTCTAGCAAGAGGTTTGGTAAATATATCTACTGTCTGTTATTTTGTTGGTACATACTCCAGTTTTACTATCTTCTGAGCCACTTGTTCTCAGAGAAAATGATAATTGATTGGGATATGTTTAGTTTTTTAGTGAAGCAAAGGATTTTTAGATATACTTATAGCACTTGTATGATCACATTTGATTGAGATAGGTTCATCAATGTTTACCTTCATGTCTTGGAGGGTTTGCTTCATCCACATGACTTGTGTACAACATGCTGCTGCTACTATATATTCTTCTTCTGATGTAGACAGAGAGATAGATGTTTGTTTCTTGCTTAACCATGCCACCAGACTTTCTCCTAAAGAGAATGCACCTCCACTTGTGCTTTTCCTGTCATCCACAGCGCTGGCCCAATCTGCATCTATGTATGTTGTCAAAGTGAAGCTTTTTCCTTTAGGATACCAAAGTCCATACCGAGTTGTCCCTTGTATATATCTAGATATTCTTTTGACTGCCAGAAGGTGGTTTTGTTTAGGTGTTGCTTGATATCTATCCACTAGTCCTACTGCTAGCATGATGTCTGGTCTTGATGCTGTCAGATACAGCAGACTTCCTATCATGGATCTGTAGAGTTTTTTATCTATATCAGGAGATCCATCATCAGCACATAGCTTGCATCCCATGTTCATGGGAGTTGACATAGGTTTGCAGTCTTCCATTTTGAATTTTTTCAACATTTCTTTTAAGTATTTTTCCTGTGATATGAATGTACCTGTGTTCTTTTGCTAAATTTGAAGTCCTAAATAGAAACTGAGCTCTCCAATCGTAGACATCTCAAATTCTGATTTCATCTCCTTAGCAAACCCTTTTGCTAGTTCATCTTTGTTGCTTCCAAACATAATGTCATCAACATATACTACAACAATCAGGAGTTCATTTTCATGGGTTTTTATGTATAGATTGCTATCTACTCCACCTCTCTTAAAGCCTTGTTGTTAAATTTGGACAACTAGGTCCAAACTCCATGTTATGATGCTCAGATTAAGAGGCTAATATTTTTGTTGGAATCCTCTTTCGGAGAGGTGTAAAATCCATATATAATATGTCTTAATCCGATGAGCAGAACATTTATTTTGAATTTATTATCCTTAATAAATTATATGTGCAGGTCGGCCTTAAGGTTGCACGCCCCCAGCAGATGTGTCACACGCCCCAATGATGGATATAAATACAGGCACAGTTGGAGAGCATTTCATCACAACACAACTCACATCTTCCTTCGTCCGAAATAGCCACAAGCTATCCTGAGGACGAGTCTAGCCACACGTGTGAAGGAGAAAGAGGAAACCGTACCTGCCGAGTTGAAGGACGATTTTTTCCGTCGCTAGGTTTCAAGTAAAGTTTTGACCTGCGTTGACTTTGGTCAACGCATGGTCCAATCAAGCTGAAAACTTAGGAAGTTCGATTTCTTGGGAAGGTCAGATACTTCAAAGAACATTGTAAATCGAGGTCAAAGGGTTGACCATTTTGCTGCTGCGTTGACTTTTAGCTTGTTGCCCTGCGTTGACTTTTCAGGACAACGTTGACTTTTGTGGAGTTGACTTGGGTTGACTCATTTGCTGATTGGAGGGCTGTTGTGACACATGCTGGGCTGGCTGACCAAAGGAGACTTTGCTGGTTGAAGCATCCTGTTGACTGCCGAAACGAACACACACATTTTTCCTGTTTCTGATTTGTCTTCTGTAAGATCTACTTATATGTTCTATCTGCATTTTGCTTAACTATTTGTATGATTGCTGTGAGAAAAGTAAAATTGCTCCTAGCATAGAACATCTACAAAACTTTACATGGTATCAGAGCTGAGGTGAAGACAAACTCTATCTGTAGCAATCATCACCGGAAGAAATGGGTTCCACTAGTCTTGAATTCAAGGAGAATGACAAGTTGACTGGAAGTGATGACTTCCATGCCTGGAAGATGATATTAGATCTCAAATTGGAAGATCATGATCTCCTGGATCATGTGACAGGGAAGATTCAAGAACCTCCATCCAATGCCTCTGCTGCTGTTAGAAACAAGTATAAGAAGGGAGAAATCAGAGCAAAGCTACTAATCAGGGAATCCATAAATAAGAGTCTCGTTGCCTACATATCTGAATTAGGCACATCCAAGGAGATGTATGACAAATTGATACTTATGTTCCAAGTAAACAATGTGAACCAAGTGCTATTCCTCAAGAATAAATTGAAGAATATGAAGAAGGGCCGAGATGAGTCTGTTCAAGCTTACTTTATGAAATTGACCGAAACAAGGAACAATCTGCTGGCTATTGGGGAGACAATAGCCGATCGTGAGATGGTTCTCACCGCACTTGGAGGACTCCCATCTGAATGACAAGTATTCACTACTACCATTCTCAATAATAATACCATTCCTAACTTTGACGAGCTTCTGTCTAGAAGTATGCAAGAAGAAACAAGGATGAAGGAATTCGATAATGAAAGAAATGCTGCCTATGGTGATCATTCCTGAAAGAAGAACTCTGGTGGTTCTAAGGACAAAGGAAGGACAAAGACTCAAGAGAAGAAGGGTAAATGTTTCACCTGCCATAGGCCTGGACACTATGCTAGAGAATGCCCCTTCAAGAAAGATTCTCCCGATGGTGACGATAACAACAACAACCGAAGGAATGGGAAATGAAGAAATGACAAATCCAAAGGAAAGAGGAAGGCTCACTTTGGTGGAAACAATCAACCTTTTAAAAGGTCCAGAAATACCAGGTATGAGGAGTCTAATGTTGTTGATAAAAGTAATGAGTATATTCTAGTATCTGCTCTCTCAGCTGCATCTCCGCCCGACACTATGGATGTCCGGCTAATCGATAGGGGTGGTGCCTCAAGACACATCACCTGATTCAAAGGAAGTACTCCTTCGATGCCATGGTTGAAAGGGATACTAATCTAGAAATTATCCTTGGGGATAATGCCACTTATCCTCGTGAAAGTGGATTTGGGGATCGGTGGACCCTCCACTTGTCTCAAGGACAAGTCCTCCGTCTGCAAGATGTACTCTATGTACCTAAATTGAAGAAGGACCTTGTGTTTGTATCTGCCATGGAAGACAAAGGATTCAATGTAACTTTCTCTGATGGAAAGGTACTCATGTGGAAGAAGAGCTTCAAGGAAGCTATCTCAATTGGTTTTAGAGTTGGTACACTAGACTGTGTGTTGAGGGATTCGTTGGGAGCTATGACTTGTGATACTATCCGTCAAACCGAACTATGGCACCAAAGATTTGGACACCTTCATTACAAGGCTCTTCCCGAAGCTAGGAAGGTGGTGACAGGGATGCCTGATTTTGAAAATAATCATGAAGGTGTACGTAAGGGCTGTGCTGAAGGGAAACATACAAGGGGACCTTTCCCCTCAAGTGTCACAAAGACATCTGATATATTGCAACCGGTCCATTCTTTCCGATCTTCTCTCCGGGTCAATCTAGCCCGTAACATCCGGTGTAGATGTTCAGTATATGACATTTATCGATCACTTCTCTCGCAAAACTCCGGATATACTTCTTAAAGAAGAAGGATGAGGCTTTCATGTGGTTCGTACCTTCAAAGCCTTGGTGGAAAATATGACCGTAAAGAAGCATCAAGATTTTGGAGGACTCACAATGGCACCGAATATGAGTCAAATGAGTTCAAAGACTTTTGCAGAAGCCGGGCATTAAGAGGGAGACCACCACCGCATATACTCCAGAGTTAGTAATGGGGAAAGGCCGAACGCAAGAATAGGACTATTGTGGAAGCTGCCCGTGCTATGCTATGTGACCAGGGTCTACCAAAGTTTCTGTGGGGAGAAGCTGCAAATACTGCTGTATACATTCAAAACCGATGCCCTCATTCCGCCCTGGACTCCAAAACTCCCGAAGAGGTTTTCACTGGTAAGAAACCCGATGTCTCACATTTTAGAATTTTTGGATGTCTTGTTTATTTTCATGTGCCAAACGAAAAGAGAAGTAAGCTGGATGCTTCTGGGAAGAAAGGAATGTTTGTGGGCTACAACGAAACCTCTAAGGCCTATAGAGTCTATGTACCTCGGTCAAAGGGAAGTAGAGATAAGCCATGATGTCACTTTTGACGAAGATGCTTCCCCGAAGAAAAGTAGTAGATCTTCCTAGATTTGAAGAAAATCATGTAGAAAGGCCCTGGAAACTGATCAACCCCGTGATGAGACTATGTTCGATATCGAAGGACCAATGGACCCTATTGATCCTTCTCCTTCGCCATCTCCTTCGCCGGGAAAGAGACCTTCATGGCTTCCAGACACCCTCGAAGATGTTGAGGGACATGCCGCCCCAAGGGGGACATTTCGTGAAAGCAAGAAGCCGTGTAGATACCAAGGGTATCTGGCTGCCATGAGTACCATTGTAAAATCTGAACCTGGATCTTTTGAGGAAGCTGTAAAGCATCAAGTCTGGAAGGATGCTATGCATGAAGAATATGAGTCCATAATGAAGAATGATGTCTGGGATGTGGTTCCAAGACCGAAGGACAAATCAGTTTTCACCGCGAAATGGCTCTACAAGATCAATCATGGATCTGATGGAAGTGCTGAAAAGTTCAAGGCAAGATTCGTTGCCCGTGGCTTCTCTCAAAAGGAAGGCATAGACTATGATGACATATTTGCACCGCCCGATATACCACCATCCGATATATCATAGCCCTTGCTGCTAGGCAAGGATGGAGTCTTCATCAGATGGATGTGAAGACCACACTTCTGCATGGTGCAATGAAGGAAGAGGTGTATGTGGAGCAACCTCTGGGGTTCAAAGTCCAAGATCAGGACACCCATGTCTGCAGGTTGAAGAAAGCCCTCTATGGGTTGAAGGAAGCACCCAGAGCTTGGTACGAGAGGATAGATAACTACCTGATGAAGTTGGGCTTCACTTGTAGTAATGTTCATCCAAACCTTTACTTCAAGGTTCATAGAGAGAAGCCTCTCATTCTGGTGTTGTATGTGTACTACCTCTTCCTGACAGGTGATGACCCTCTCATTCATCAATGCAAGAGGGAGCTCGCTGCTGAGTTTGAGATGAAAGACCTAGGACTGATGCACTACTTCCTAGGCCTGGAGGTCTGGCAGAGACCTGGCGAGATTTTCCTTTCTCAAGGAAAATACATTCAGAAGCTTCTGCTGAAAGATTTGGGATGGTGGACTCGTTAATTTTGTCGACACTCAATGGAACTCCAACTTAAGAAGTTGAGTGGGCGCGCCGGGCCGGGCCTATCTTGGCCAATCCTACTGAGTATCGTCAACTCATAGGAGCTTTGATGTTCTTAGTGAACACCCGACCAGATATATGTTTTGCAGTGAACACTTTGAGTCAACAAATGGTTGAGCCTCATCACTTTCACTGGGTTGGTGCCAAGAATCTTCTGAGATATCTTCGGGGCACGATAAACCATGGGCTGAGATACACTGCCGGGAGTGTGACACTCCGTGGATATACCGATGCCGATTGGGCTGGCAGTGTGGTGGATCGTAAGAGCACATCGGGATGCTGCTTCAATCTTGGTTCTGCTTCGATCTCATGGATGAGCAGGAAGCAGAAGTCGGTGGCTTTGAGCACCGCGGGGGCCGAATACATTGCTGCTAGTATGGCCTGTTGTGAAGCAGTTTGGTTGCGGAAGCTCTTTAGTGAGCTGTTTGGACATGTGCTAGATACCACTGTGATACTCTGTGATAATCAGAGTGGGATTCGTATGACTGAGAATCCCGTGTTCCACGACCGATCCAAGCATATTGATATCAGGTACCACTTTATCCGGGATATGGTACAGCGAGGCGCCGTAAGGCTCGATCATATAGGAACTGATGAGCAGGTCGCGGATATTCTCACTAAGCCCCCGGGGAAGGTCAAGTTCCTAACCTTCCGTGAGAGTCTTGGTGTCGTGGAAAGACCCTATGATGTGGGTCCTGTTGGACGATGAGCTCTGGGAGCTCTGGGGGGCTTTGGGGATAGCTTCTCGGAGCTATAAGCACTCATAATGCTTCTGCCCCACCCTTGTGATTATTGAGCTGGTTCGCCTCTCATTTATCTGTGCCCTGTATGCATCCTACCCATTGAGTTCAGGGCTCATGGGAAGTACCTCTCATTTGGCCAATGAGGTGGGAAAAGCTAGAGACTATTAGCAAATACTGATGGACACATCAGAGATTTTCGTACTCTCTATCTAGGATGGCATGGTCCAACCACTTGATCTGGGATCAAGTTTTGTGAGGTCTGGGACCTCTGCCTGACTTCGAGTCAGATGAACCAACTTTGGGTTGGTTGGATACTCTTCATGAGTTTGATAGACGTTTGGAACCTCTGGACTGATTATGTCAGTCGGGGGATGATGTCTTTGTGACTGACCCACTTCTGTTCTGAAATAAAGAGGCCAGCAAAGCAAGTTACGGCGGGATGACGCACGGTGTTTGATTGCACTGATGGATGGAGTTCTCCCTAGTTGAGAGGGAGTGTTAAATTTGGACAACTAGGTCCAAACTCCATGTTATGATGCTCAGATTAAGAGGCTAATATTTTTTGTTGGATTCCTCTTTCGGAGAGGTGTAAAATCCATATATAATATGTCTTAATCCGATGAGCAGAACATTTATTTTGAATTTATTATTCTTAATAAATTATATGTGCAGGTCGGCCTTAAGGTTGCACGCCCCCAGCAGATGTGTCAGACGCCCCAATGATGGATATAAATACAGGCAAAGTTGGAGAGCATTTCATCACAACACAACTCACATCTTCTTCTCTCATCTGAAATAGTACGAGCTACCTGGAGGACGAGTTCAGCCACATGTGTGAAGGAGAAGAAGGACAAAACAGTACGGCTGAGTTGAAGGACGATTTTCTGCAGTTAGGGTTTTGCAGAAAGTTTGACCAGCGTTGACTTTGGTCAACGCATGGTCCAATTGGGCTGAAAACTTGTGGGAAGTTCGATTTTGGAAGGCCGTACTATTTGGCACAGAAATCGAGGTCAAAAGGTTGACCAATTTGCTGCTGCGTTGACTTTTAGCTTGCTGCCCTGCGTTGACTTTTTCAGGACAGCGTTGACTTTTTGGGAGTTGACTTGGGTTGACTCATTTGCTGATTGGAGGTCTGTTGTGACACATGCTGGGCTGGCTGACCAAGGAGACTTCGCTGGTTGAAGCATCCTGTTGACCGCCGTAACGAACACACACATTTTTCCTGTTTCTGATTTGTCTTCTGTAAGATCTACTTATATGTTCTATCTGCATTTTGCTTAACTATTTGTATGATTGCTGTGAGAAAAGTAAAATTGCTCCTAGCATAGAACATCTACAAAAATTTACACTTGTTTTTGCAAATAATTATCTAGTCTTGAGTACCAAGCACGAGGAGCCTGTTTCAGTCCATAAAGAGCCTTCTTTAGTCTACACACATAGTTTTCTTTGTCTGTTAAAGAGAAGCCTTCTGGTTGTTCCATGTAGACTTCTTCTAGATCTCCATTCAGAAAAGCAGATTTCACATCCATTTGATATACCTTGAAGTCTTGGTAGCATGCAAAGTCCAGAAACATTCTGATGACTTCCATTCTGGCTACAAGGGCAAATGTTTCGTCGTAATCAAGTCATTCGATTTGTGAATATCCTTTGCAGACAAGTCTGGCTTTATTCTTGATTACCTGTCCTTCCTCATTTATTTTATTTTTGAATACCCATTTTGAGCCTATGACATTTTTCTCAGTGGGTCTAGTAACTAGTTCCCAGGTGTTGTTCTTCTCAATTTGGTCCAATTCTTCATTCATAGCATTCACCCAAGACTTGTCCTTGTTGGCTTCTTCAAATTCCTTTGGCTCTATTTGTGATAACATGGCTATGTATACCTCTTCGGTCTGTTCTGTTAGCTGCCTTCTTGTCTGGACCCCTTTTCTCTTGTCTCCTATGATCTGATCTTCAGGATGGTTCTTCTGAGTGTATCTAGAAGGGGCTTTAGAGCTCAGTTCAACATCTTCTGTTGTCTTGCTTGTTTCCTCATCATCTTGGTTTTCTTCTTCATGGTTGTCTGATGGACTACTACAGTATGTATCCCTTGTATGGTTTGGAAGTTCTTCATCAAATCTCACGTCAATGCTTTCTACTATTTTTCGAAGAGTCTTGTTGTAACACCTATACCCTTTACTTTTGGATGCATATCCTAGAAATATCCCTTCATCTGCTCTTGCATCAAATTTCCCAAGATTTTCATCATTATTATTTATATAACATTTGCTTCCAAAGATTCTAAAGTGCTTGAAATAATGTTACCGATGAAATAGGTAACCTCAATGTTACCTACTTTTTGAAGTATCAAGAAAAACACCTGATTTTGAAAAAGTGGCGATGCAGAATCAAGAAAAAAAATTTTGAGCATGTTTTTGGCACTTTAAGTTTTTTTCATTTTTTTTTTTTTTTTAATTAATTTTTTTTTTAAGTGATGTTTTTTATGTCGATTTTGAATAGTGGTGGTGTATCACCACCAACGTTTTTTTATAGGATTGATTTTGACACTACAAATTTTCTAATGTCTTCTTCTTCTGTGAGATGTTTATTTTTAAGTGCATTTATGTACTTGTGTTTAAAAAAAAAAAAAAAAAAAAAATTTAAATAAAAACTTGTAATGATATCTTCACTTTTTCACATACATAAAAGATGGAAAAATGGTCAATATTCTAAAGTTTATATTTTCTACATGTTTATGTATTGTTAAATAATTTCTCAATGCACATCAAAAAATTGTCGCTAAAAAACCAATATTTTGAACCATATGACAAAAAAATACAATTTTTCAATATAAATACAATGCAAAAAATACACTTTTACAGAGTTTTTGTTGGAAAAAACATGTTAAATAAACTACTTTTTTGGGAGAATCTTAACAAAAAAACTTAAGAAAACAACATTTTTATTGAATTTTATGTCAAAAAATAATAGCAATCACATGTTTTTTGCAAAAAAAAAGGGTTGTTCTCATAAAATATCAAAGTCTAAACATTATAAGTAAAACTGATTAATAGTTCTAAAAAATAAGCTTTGTTTGCAAGAATAACTTAAACATCATCAACAATATCAACTAATACATCTTCAACATCATTTAGAACAGCATTGATGGCTTCTTCCACAGCATTTTCTTCTTTATTTTGATCATTGCCGTCTTCTAATGGATCTTTCATGTCAGCAAATCTTTCAAAGTGTCCCTTTCCAATCATTCCATATAATGGTGGTTGAGGTTCCTTTGCTTTTTTTGCCACACGTGATTCATTAAAATCTCCTTTCCTCAAACCAACTTCTTGCTTCGCATCTGGAAGGAATTTAAAAGCGTTAATTCTTTGTTGAATAAATTTGTATTGAACTGGGTCTTTCTTAATGGCAATGCAATTTCTTCCTTTTAGTAGGCAACATGCCAGTGTTTTACCTAATCATCAAGCACAAAAAAAATAAGTAAGAAAATTAGTATGGAGACATAAAAATTAAAAAAGACAATATTTAAATTTAAATTTGTATAATAAAACTTACCTGAACCTGAGAATAAATCCAAAACCCATTCTCCTTCATTTGAACATAGATCTATAAGATAGTTAATCAATGCTTGTGGTTTTTGATAAATGTTAACTATATCTCCTTTTGCATCTTTATCCTCATATGCTAGTTTTCTTACAACTGCATCATAAACCAATACTTGACTATGACTCTTCCCATCTACTCGATTCATAATAATATGCTTATAGCTATCGTCTTTTGTCCAACATTCAACATGGATGAACTCACAATCATTTATAATAAGCTGATCTTCGGAAGAAACAATATTTGACTTTTGCCTGTAACATAACATAGTAAAAGTTCAATTAAATTTTACATGAATAAATTTTTTTAGGAGGAATCAAACATACAATTTCAAAATCTTACCATGTAAGTTGCATCCTTGAGTTTGCTTTACCCTTGAAACTTGTTAATAACATTGGAAACTGTGTGTCTGAATGAAATGTCACAATTCGCCAAAGTGATGATGTTGTCACTTCTTGAAAACCCGTAACCACTTTACTGAAAGCTTGATAAGTATATGGTTCTCTATCATATTCAATGTCTAGGAAATTGAAACCATGAGGAATATCTGCAATAACTAGGCCATATTCCCTTTTAGGTATTAGTGATGCAATGTCTTCACAGTGACCTTGTATTATTTGATATTGGACACTGTCGAGCCCATTCCAAATGTAATGATTAGGAGTAGGATCTAGTTCAACATTCATAAGACGCTTCCTTCTCATGTTCTCCATCTTATTTTTTTCAATAAAGCTTTTGAAAGTATCTGGTACTCCATTTCCATCCTTCTTCGACATCTTTAATGACATATATATATATATATATATATATATATATAAGTAATAAAATAAAAATAGTTAAAATATGAATAAAATAAATTTATAAATCAACATACCTTATTGAATGCAATATAGAACTCTTTTAGTGTTGATGTAGAACTTGCTTCTGGGTAGTTGCGTACAACATCATCCCAACTGTCTTCATTCAACATTTTAACCATGTGTTCTTGTATTTTCATAAAAATTTTCTGACTGAATAAATCAAGTTAAAAGCGTTAATATATTGACATGTATAACAAATTCTACCAACATCATTATGTTTTATTTAAAAGAAAATTATAATGAAAGAAATAATTCAAGAAACTTACTTTTGAAATTATGCACACATTTCTTCCATTGATAATTCACCCGACTTCACACGAGCTAATACTGATTTGACTAATTTATCATCCTTCACACCTTACATTGTTCTCCAAGGTGTAATAGTCATATCCTCTGGAAGCTGCTTCATTTCAAGACCCCCCTTACTGTTGGTAAATATTACGGGTTTACTCTTTCTAACCTTCTTATTTTTTATGGAAATATTCTCCCACCGATCAAAAATCTCATCAATCAAATCCCATACCTCCCCAGTTCTAAATGCCAACTGAAAAATGTTATCTGTGCCTTTGAAGAGATTTGTATTCAATTTTCCATCTTTTGTTTTTTTTTCATCAATTTGATAATCTGTTTCCATTAAACATTCCTTTCGAAATGCTACACTAACTTGTCTTATCCCCACGACATTTTTCTATGAATTCATTATGAATAAATCTGACCCTTTGGATGAAAGTCATTTTCATTCTGTACTCATTATCTGCATTATGATCCCATGCCAATAACTTTGATTCCATTTCTGTTAAGCCAGCGTAAATGACGCATTTCACTGTTTGAAAAAGATAGTTATTGGGATATTCTGCAATCAATTGTCTCTTAGTCTTTATTGAATGGTTCCCTCCAATTACATAATATTTATAATCAAAACATTTTGTCTTGTCAAATGCTTGTTTGTTGGGAACCTGACATGGATCGACAAGAACCACATAATCCACCACATGCGCATATGGATTGAACCTGAACAATGTTTTCAGATTATGTACATGTAGGTGATGGGCCTTTCTAATTTTATATTGAGATTGTCCTTCATCCGGGCCATAAAATTGGTTAACATTAAGCTCAAATGTTTGGCCACCAAGAATTAATTTATTCTTCCTCAACTCTTGTCGAATAGCATTTTGTTTTGTTTTAATAATGCCATCCTCTAACTCAGCACCTGGTGTTATGATGTCTCTGCTTCCGTAAGAGCTTTCAATTTGTTCTTCACTGCTGCTCACGACCTTTACAGGTTCACCAATATTTGTTTTCCTAGTCTTATTGGATAACATATCAGTTTTTTTATAAACAAGCTCTCCTTCATGAGGTACAAAAGAGACATCTTTGGCAATTTTTATTTTTGGTGTCTGATCCGTTTTCTCCTTTTGCACAATAGTTCTCATCTCCTCCTCACTAATTCTATCATAATTTTCTGTTTCATGTTCGACACCTTCAAAAGAAACATGTTTAAGTTTACTAGATTGACCCACCTTAGTGACTCTTGGTTGATCCCCTCTTTGTACTGTTGCAGTGTCATGAGCTATTGCTCTTTGCTTCAAACTCCTTTCCTCTGCTTTGTCTTTGTGGAAAGTTTTGATCACATCCATAACATTTGGCACCAACATATAAATACCATCAAACATGTTTGAAAGACCCGGAACAAAATCCTATGAAACAAAATAAAACATGTCAATGATTAATAATTTATAAAAAATTGAATCATCCTTACAGTAATGCATAGAGGAAATAAAAATAAGCATACTTACAATGTTATTTGCAATGTTGCTTGATATTTCTTCAGAAAATTTTGAAGATATTTCATCTGTGTCATACTTGACGATTGATAGACGATATCTAACCTTCTCACGTTTTTGAGCCTTCCTTGCAAGAACATAAATAGTGTTTGTATTCGGGACCATACATATGTCTCGTACTCTGCCCATCACATCATATGGCTCATTTAAGTCAATCATACCACAAATCAAATAGATGTGTATATCAACCTCCATTTCATTGTCTTCAAGATGCCATGAGAAATCAGTTTTATCTATTTCCTCGGTGTTTTTTCAGTCAGAAATAAGTTTTAATGAACCTGGTGCCCCACTTGCTTGACTTTTATTAGTGTGTGCAACAATGTCCTTATTGCGTCCAACAGTGTCCATAGTGCGTCTAGCTGCAACTTTAGATTTGAGAGTTGTATCCATAGTGCGTCGAGTTGCAGCTGTAGATTTGGGAGCTGCTGCCCTAGGTGCAGAAACATTCACAAAAATATTTTTTGATGCCATTTTCCTGATAATATATATATATATATATATATATGGAAAAATAATACGGATAAAATAAATTTAATAAACAAAATTTATTTCTAAAACTAAATAGCTTGAAATTAAAGTAGTAAAATTAACTATAAAAAATATCATTTAAAAAAAAAATATTATAAATCATATGTATATATCTATATAATATGTTTTGAATACATTTTATAAAAAATTTAAAAATGTGTTTAAATTGTATAAAACAATTTAAAAAAATAAACTATTATTTTCAAACTTTAGTTTTTGTTTAATATTAAAAAAAAAACAAAAAAATTACTAACTATTTATAACAAATGTTAAAATTATTATTTTTTTTTTCTTTTTTAAGGCAATGATTTTATTAAAAAAAACTTATAATTTTTTAATATATTTTAAAATTTTAAAATTTAATTTTACATTACATAGCAATTGAATAAAAATAAATAAAATAAAATAAAGGAAAAATTTATTTTACTTTACATAGCGATTAAATAAAAAATTATAAACTTAAAATTATAAAAAATTAATATAAAAGTTTATAAATTTATATAATATTTTAATATGTTTAAAAATTACAAATTTCTATTTCACATTACATAGTAATTAAATAAAAATAAATAAAACAAAATAAAAGCAATTAAACAAAATAAAAGAAAAAATTAATTTTTTTATAATATTGTTTTAATATTTAAATTAAAAAAGATATTAAAAAAGAAATTTAAATGTTGAAATGTTAAAAACGAATGTTATAATATTATATATTTTTTTGTTTTTTTAATTGTATTATATATATATATATATATATATATATATATATATATAAACAAATATTTTTATTTTATTTATTATATTGTATTGTTTTTTCTTTAATTATATAAAGTTTAAAAACAAAACATAATTGTTATTTAATAATAATAATAATTATTATTTTTAATATATTTGTTATATTTTGATATTTTTAACAATTATTATATAACAATGTTTTTATTATATTATATAACAATTTTTTAAATTATTTTTATATATAACAATGTTTTTATTAATTTTTAATTTTTTTATTAAAACAAATTTAAAATGAAAAAAATTAATTAAATAAATAAAATTGTTTTATTAAAACAAATTAAAAAAAAATTAAAAAAAAAAAATTTAAAAAAAGAAAAAGAAAAATGCGATGGGCTGTAAACAGAGCACGCCTGCGGGGTGTCGGAGGCCAGCGGACGACGCCACAGGGGTTGCCTCTCTGGCCGCAGGGGCTCCGCTGGGTGGGGAGGCTGATTCTCGGCAGACTGCGCCCGCGGGGCGCCGGACGCCGGCGGGTGGCACCACGGGGGCTGCCTAGCCGGCCTCAGGGCCCCCGCTCGGCGGGGAGGACGATTCCGAAATCGGCCTCCACGCCTGCGGAGCGCCAGAGGCTGACGGGCGGCGCCACGGGGGCTGCCCAGTCGGCCACAGGGCCCTCGCTGAGTGGGGAGGCCGATTCGCTGGGCGGGGAGGACGATTCCAAAATCGGCCTCCCCACCCAGCAACCGCGCCCGCAGGGTGCTAGAAGCCGGCAGGTGGTGCCATGGGCGCTGCCAGTCGGCCGCAGGGCCCCCGCTGGGCCGGGAATCGGCCTCCCTGCCCAGCGGGGGCCCTGGGGCTGACTGGGCAGCCCCCGTGGCGCCGCCCGCCGGCCTCCGGTGCCCCGCGGGTGCGCTCGGTCTACGACCCAGTGCATTTTTTTTTAAAATATATATATATATATATATTTTAAATTTTTATTTTTTTAAATTTTGTTTTTAAATTTTTTTTGATATAATATAATTAATAAATAATTATTAAAACATTATTTAATAAAAAAAAATAATTGTTAAAAATATTAAAATATAACAAATATATTAAAAAAAAAAAACAATTTATTAAATAACAATTATGTTTTGTTTTTTAACATTATATAATTAAAAAAAAAAAACAATACAATATAATAGATAAATAAATAAATAAACATTTGTTTTAATATAACAATACAATAAATTAAAACAAAAAAACTATATAACAATACAATTAAAAAAAAAAATGATATATAACAAAACAATAAAGGAAAAAAATAAAAAAAAATTGAAGATTTAAAATTAAAAAGAATAAAACTAAGATTTAAAAAAAAAAAAAATAGAATATAAAATAAAAAAATTCTCAAATAAAAACAAAAAAAAACATTTTAAATAATGAAACAACTGATATATTTATGATAAAAAAAAAACAAATAAAAAATGTTATAATATTACTATTTTTTTCTTTTATGTGCATGGTTGTTTTATGGATTTTTCTGTCTAGATGAACCTATAAGTCTTAAAAAAGAAAAAAAAAATCTAAATTTTTATTCTTAAAACCCAAAAAAATTTAGTTCTTTTTGCATTTTCTTCACTAAAAAAATATAAAAAAATTATGGTTTTTCAACCTAAAAACCTTAAAAAAGTAGTTTTTGGACACAAAAAACTATAGAAAAATAGATTTTCCTCAAAATCGTCTTTAAATTGACAGAATAGAATGAAAACTAACATTTGAAATGCAAAAAATTGCTGTCACCAATGCTAACACAACGCCTCCACAAAATTACGAATAGCAACACAACGCCTTCAATGCCAATGCAATGCCTTCACAAAGTTACCAATGCCAATTCAACACCTTTACAAAATTACCAATAGCAACACAACGCCTCCAATGCCAATGCAATGCCTCCACGAAATTACCAATGCCAACGCAACACCTCCAGAAATTTGCTCTAACAAATACCAGAAAACTTAATGTGATGTGATGAATAGAAACAATCATTCTTATTATATAGCGAATATTGTCTGATTGGTTTACTGTTTAACGAATGTGGGATTAAAATTTAAAATTTAAAATATTTACATTTAGTTTATTATAGTTCATACTATAGTTAAAATACTTATTATTTGCATGTAGTTATCATAATTAATATTTTATTTAATATTTACATGTACTGAATGTTGAATAATTCAAATATAATCTCAGATTAAAAATTAAAATATGAAATACTTGCATGTAGTTAATTATATTTAATATTATAGATAAAATAATTAATATTTGCATTTAGTTATCATAGTTAATATTTACATGTAATCAATATTTAAAATCATGAGATTAAATTTTAAAATCTAAAATATGTACATGTAGTTAATTATAGTTTAAATAGTTAATATTTATATGTTATTTTTGTAAATATTTAGATGTAGTCAATCTTAAACCATTCAAATAAGAAAATTATTTTAGTTTCAAAGACATGCATGAAAGGAATATTTTGTGGATATTTTGAATAGAAAGTATGGTGAAATATTTGAAGACCAACAATTTATTAATAAATTTTGAAATATATTTTAGATGAATATAACGTAAGTTTAAAATTTAAAATTTAAAATATTTACATGTAGTCATTATAGTTAAAATAGTTAATATTTGCATGTAGGTATTATAGTAATATTATAATTAATACTTACATCTAGTCAATGTTAAATCATTCAAATAAAAACATTATTTTAGTTTGGAAGGCATCCATGATAAAAATATTTTGTGGATATTTTGAATATAAATATCGGTAAAATATTTCAACATAAACAGTTTATTAAAAAAATGTTAAATACATTTTTTGATTAATATTTGTACCAAATATATGAAATGAAAATTTTGGAGGGAAAGTTTTTTGCGAAATTTTTTGGGGGAAATTTTGGAGGGAAATTTTTTCGCGAATTTTTTTGGAAGGAAAATTTGGAGGGAAATTTTCAATCTTTAAGCTATATATTGTAAGTGGGAGAGGAATTTGTATCATTCAACCTATTCTTGTTGAAAGCCATGGTTTCTTCTGATAGCGAAGTTTTTCTTTCTAGAACATCAACATCTTCGTCACGCAACAATTCTATTCAGAGTGATGAATCTAACGGGAGTTCGTTCACCATGAATAGAGAGTCAAAAAATCGACTTGGTCATTATCCTAAAGATGATGAGAAAAAAATTGATGAGGTGCAGCAAAATGAAATTTCTGTAAATCGAGCGCCAGTTATACCACTCACACTTAATCCTAAGGATTATGAAAGCAACAGTGATGAAGGGCATGATGAAGAATTTTCAGAGTCAAAAGTTTCACTTCGTCCTAATCCCAAGGATTATGAGGACACCATTGATGAAGAGGGATATGAAGAATATCCACGTCATCTTAATCCTAAGGATTATGTGAGAACAACAAATGAAGAGGGGAATGAAGAATCTGTAGAGTCAAAATATCCACTCTATCCTAATCCTGAGGAGTATGCCAGCACCACTGATGAAAAGGGGTATGTAAAATTTCCAGAGTCAAAATATCAAATTCGTCCTAATCGTAAGGATTATGCGAGCACCACTGATGAAGAGGGGAATGATAATGTTTCAGAGTCAAAACATCCACTTCGTCCCAATCCTAAGGATTATACCAGCACCACTGATGAAGAGGGAAATGAAAAATTTACAGCATCAAAATTTCCACTCCGTCCTAATCCTAAGGATTATGCAAGCACCACTGACGAAGAAGGGGACAAAAAAATTCCAGAGTCAAAATTTCCACTTCGTCTTAATCCTAAGGATTATGTCAGCACCATAGATGAAGAGGGGAATGAAGAATTTGCAAAGTCAAAATATGCACTTTGTCCTAATCCTAAGGATTATGTCAGCACCGCTGAGGAAGAGGGGAATGAAGAATTTGTAGTGTCAAAATATCCACTTTGTCCTAATCCTAAGGATTATGCCAGCACCACTGATGAAGACGGGGATGAATTTCCAAAGCTAAAATTTTCACTTCATCCTAATCATAATGATTATAATTTAACCACTGATGAAGGGGGGGATGAAGAATTTCCAATAAATATAGATTCAAGGCATTCACTTATTCCTAATCCTAAGGATTATGAGAGCTTCAGTGAGGAAGGGGAGGGGAAAGATGAAGAAATTCTAGTGAATACAAATTCAAAGCTTCCACTTATGCCTAATCCCAAGGATTATGAGAGCACCACTGAGGAAGGGGAGGATGAAGAGTTTCTTGCAAATGATAATTTTAGAGGCATAGATCTAAATATTGCATTTTCTCCAAGTGACCATTTCAAAGACACTCATGGTGATGAAGAATTGAATCCTCCCAGGGAAGAATTTGAAAGCATGGGTCAAGATTGGGAAGAATTTCTTTTGAGTCAGGGAAACAAAAGTGCCGATGATTCTTGTAAAATGTTTTCTTCAACTGATGATGGTAAAGAAAATTTTCCACACAATGATGTTGATGAATTTCTTAACTATGTTGAGGATGATGATAGTGGGGATAATATTCCTCCTAATGGTGATGAAACTACCTTTACAAAGGATGATGGAATGATGAAGCCGTTGCAAGCAAATATTGCAACTAGGAGTAGGAGTAGACCTTTTCATATCAATCCAAAGCATTCCAATTATACAAGGGCGAGGACAAAATATCTCACGACAAGAAGTTTTGTCGTTCATTTGATTTCAAGTGAATGTTGTCGAAGGGATTGCTTGAAAAATATGGATTTCAACTTTGCTTTGGAGAGAAGGAAAACATATATGTCAATGAATAAAAGCATGCAAAATTCATATTTAGTGGGTTGCATGCAATCTACACTAGCAGGTTATGATTATCATATTGGGAATGTATTGCTTTGCAGAAAGGCGTTCAAAATGTTGTATTCAATTTGTAATTGCCGTTTGTCAAGAATCCAGGATAGATTGGAAAGGGATCTCACATATTATTCAGAAGCACGTTATAAACGGGTGGTGGGGCCGTTTGCATGTACTACTAAGACATGGATGAAAGACTTCTTTTCAAATCATGGAGAGTGTATGCCAAATAAAGACACAATACATATTCCAGATAATTTCTCGAGATGAGAAATATTCATGTTATACAAATATTATGCAAAAGTTGTTGAAGGAATTGGTAATTTTATTACATATTCTTATTTTACAAGGATATGGAAAACTGAATTCAACAATGTTTGTATTCCTAAGAAGACAAGGATGGGGATTTGCAGCACATGTGCTTCTCTTAAAGAAAAAAGAGATAAATGTCAAGGGGCAGAAAGAGGTATGTGTTCAAAACATTATTTTTTAAAATTTGATACTTATCAACTATGAAAATATATTTATTCATATGTTTCTTTTATTTTATGTACAGATTCCGTTGTCAAAGAACTTCAAGACCATCGCAATCAACAAACAAGTGAAAGAAAAAAGTTGTATAAACATCGAAATAAGTGTTATGATCATCCAAATAAATATCTGGGATTGATAATTGATGGTATGGACCAAAAGAAAACACTTCTTCCACATTTTGTCCGCACGTCAAAAAAATTACAGGAGGAAAATTTCATTCAGTTTCACTTGGTTGGTTGTATGGTATTTAATGAGAAGATGTTTCCAAGAGTTTTCTTCACAACTCCAAATATTCACAATGATGCAAATCTGACCATAACTATAATCCATGATGTGGTTACTCATTGGTCTGGGATTCTTTCTGAAGTTTTGTATTTAAAATTAGACAACACAAGTCGTGAGAACAAAAATCAAGTTCTTTTTGGTTATCTAAACATGCTCGTTGAATTGGGGATTTTTAAAAAGATAAAGGTTGGTTTCCTTCTTGTTGGACATATTCATGATCATATTGATCAAATGTTCAGTCATTTTTCAGTAACAATGAGGAGGAAAGGTGTTGGGAACCTGCCATCATTAATTGAATGTATTAAGAAATCGTACATTCCAGAGCCTATTTTTCATGTGTTGGAAGAAACTATTGACATGCGAAGGTTTATTTTTGGATCGCATGGTGAGGAGAAATGCATTGAACAACTTAACGACATTAGCTTCCAGCATCAATTTCGTATCAAAAAAATTGATGGGATAACACTTATATGGGGCAAGAAGTATTCAACTATTGAAGAATGGGGACCATCATCGGGTTTAGCATTTTTGAAGTTCATTCCAGAGCGTCCAATGTTTTCATCAAAGATATTGTTATTACAGTCAGTTTCTGAACTCCATAATGCACGAAGGCAGAAGAGAGACATAAATTATTCTGAATGTCTAGAGGAAATTAAAAGATGTATTAGAGATACATATGAATACTTCAATGTTGCTGATTCAGTTTGGTGGGAGTCTTTTTTCAGTAATCAAAGTGATATGATTTCAAGATCAATAAATGGGGATACGCTTTTGAAGACTCCTTTTTTTTGGCCACAAAATATGCCAAATGAACATGAACATCAGGAAACACACAATGTTGAACAACAACAACCTCAAGCTATTATTAATTCCCCACAGGTAGAGGAAAGAGAAATCTATATTGGTTCTAGAAGATCACGTTCACAACGTGAAGCCATGGAAGACCTTTACAGGGGTTCTGTGCAGGATCTTAAGGAGGGTTGCATGATAGCAGTGTTAGCAAATGAAGATCCACTTGACTATCCATTCTGGATTGCCAAGGTTATAAAGGTCATTAATGAAAATGAAGAGATTACAGCTGTTGATGTACATTGGTATGCCACAAGTACCCACCCTTTCAATGGTGTGTACAAGCCAGAGATGGTAGTGGAAAAAAGAATTGGCAGAAAGAGAAAAAGAAAGGGCACAAATATAAATCATCACCGCACAGATGTCTTAAAATTGGAGGATGTTGACATACTTGTGTATGACTTCAATTTGACAAAGAGAGGAACTCTTCAGTTGTAGACCATAAATATTTTGAAGAAATTGCTACCAAAACAATCACTGTTGAAATGGGACTCTGCAGAATGTAGACGTAGATCTACAAGACTTTTGAACTCTGAAATGGTGGGCATGCATGTTGAATCAGATGGAGCACTAGTTGATGAAAGAGAAGAATATGGATCATCTTCATCTGCATCGAGCCATTCATCTGAAGATGTAGATTATGATGGTGTGCCAAAACCTATGGCTGATTTTGAATAACTATCTAAGACACTTTTATGTAATTGATGTTTGCATGGTAATTTGAAATAAATTTTTTGACTTCCATCTCATTTTTCATGAAGTTATGAGACATTTCTATGTTTGTTGGATTATATGTTTTAATTATGAAGAATTCATTTCTTTAGAATATCGACAATGTAACAATGAATTACAAAAATAATTTATGTTATATTCAATGTACCAATGTTGATATTTTAATTATAAGTAAAATAGAAAATAGAAACTAATGTTGATTTTTTAGATTATGCAGTGATATTACCATGATATTATGTATTGTTACCATTTGGTTTAAGATACTTTTAAGTTTTAATAATTATATGCGTCATTGAAACAGAACACTTTGTTTTGATGCTTGATTTTTAGGTTTTGGTTGAAATTATATTTAAATTTGTCTTATGCTAAGATTTGAAAAAAGATAAGTTTTTATCCTTTAAAATTAAAATTACTCTTACTTGTTTCTGTTCAATGATAAATTTTTCATTTACTTGTTCATTTTTTTAAATTGTCAAGTCTTATAATTTCTCCATAATTTCATTGTTCAAGTATGTTGAACACTTAAGATTGAAAAACTTTAGATTTACAAGTTGTCATTAAGGTTTTTATGCACTACCAAATTTTATCTTTAAGGTTATGGTTGACAATAATTACAATTTTGGGGTTGTTTAAAGTCAAGATATTTTATGTTTAACAACATGGATGAAAATTGTTCGAAATGATAAGCCCTTCAGACATGTATTTGTTTATCTTTAACATCATCTATTGAAAATGTTAGAAATTTACGATTTAAAAAAATGTCCTAATATGTTGTCTTTAATTCCATTGTTACAAGTGTCAAAATTATGACACAATTTTTTTTTTTTGTTATTCCAGCATCCACTGGTTTTGTTTTGAGGGTGTTTTTTCAATCCTTTTTTCAACAAACAATTTTTCTTTTAGCATAATTTTATAAAATGTTGAAATTTGACCTTCAAAAAAAACCAAGTGCATTCTGGAAGACACACTTTTTGTTTTTGGAGTGTTTTTTCATGTTTTTTGAGACTTTTTGGGCTAGAGTTCCCGTTTTGAGGTCAGGTTACCTATTTGATTGGTAACAGTGTTTTGATTGAAGCTAGTTTACCATGCCATAGTTCATAGGGAGTCTTGTCACAGCTTGGCCTTAAATGGGCTTTGTTTAGAATATGCACGGTTGTGTGTACTGCTTCTGCCCAGAAGGTTTGAGGAATATTACTCTCTTGCATTATGGCTCTGGAAATTTTTTGTACAGATCTGTTTTGTCTCTTTCCAACTCCATTCTGCTGAGGTGTCCCTGCAATAGTAAATTGTTGCTTTATGCCATGTTCATTGCATAGGTCTGCAAAGTCATAATCAGTGAATTCACCTGCTCTGTCTGATCTGATGCATTTTAGCTTGCATCCTGTCTGATTTTCTGCTAAAGCTTTGAATATTTTGAATTTTTCTAGAGCTTCCGATTTATTCTTGAGAATTGCAACCCATGTTATTCTGGAGAAATCATCTATTATCAGCATGAAGTAGGATTCTCCACTTGGTGTTTTAGTTCTTGGAGGTCCGCACAGGTCCATGTGCACAAGTTGTAGTGGTCTTCTTGTTGATAAATCATCTTTGGCCTTAAAGGATGTGCAGGTCTGTTTGCCTAATTGACATGATTTGCATATGGTATTAGAAGGCCTCTTTATTTATGGCATGTCTTTGACAGCTTTGTTCTTGCTTAGTCTGATGATGTGATTGAAGCTAAGATGTCCCAAAATTTTATGCCATAACCATGACTCCTCAAGTTTGCTAAGATGACATGCTTCATCTTTCTATTTCATAATGTAAACATTACTCTCTGTTCGAACTCATTTGAGTAGAGTCTTACCTGTGGTGCTTGATCTGACTTGACAATATTGTGTTCTAAAAGGAACTTCACAGCCTTTATCACACATTTGACTAACACTCAGAAGATTTTCTTTCAGCCCATCTACAAATAGTACATCTTAGGCCTTTCCTCTACCATTTTCTAGGCTGACTGAGCCTTTTCCTTTTATTTTTCCTGATTTATCATTGCCAAAAGTAACATTGCCAGATTTCTTTTCATCAAGAGTTATAAACTTGCTTCTGTCTCTAGTCATGTGTTTTGAGCAACCACTGTCCAAATACCACAGGCTTTTTAGGTCTTGAGCAGTTAGAGCCAAGTCACATTTATTCACCTTCTTTATCCACTAGAAGCATCCTTTTGTTTGGTAATTTTTGTGAGATGATGAACTACATCTTCTAAGAGGGCATTTGGATGGCATATGTCCAATTTTATTACATACACAACATTTGATTATGACTTTTGCTGAATTGTGATTATGAGTAAAATTTATTTGATTCGTAAACCTCCTTGAGGTGTTGAGCATCAATATTTGTCCATATTTTCTGCATTCAATGATTTTATGCCCAAATTATTTACAATAAAAACAGTAACCATAGAAACAATCTGCATACTTGATGTGAGGTTGTCTTCTCCATTTGTTTTCTTTAGGCAGTCTCTTCACTGTTTGTATCTTTTGCTGGTATGAATTACTCCTCCTTATATGACAGTATGCAACAACGTGTCCCAGCTTGTGGCAGACATAACAGATAGCATTGTTCATAGGAGGGAAGAATCTCCTTTGATGGCTTCCAAATTTGACATACTCAGGGGTATATGAATCTTTTTCTGTTGTCTGAGTATTTCTTTCATTCTTTGTTATTAGAGGATTCTTTTGTGTTCTGTCTCTGTTCTTACATATTTCTTCTTTTGTAGGAATTATTTGAGCTATTTCATCATCCTTCTTTGCTTTTACAAAAATAATCTCTCTGTTTTCTTTTTCTTTGCTTTTACTTGATTCTCCTTCATAGCCTATTCCAGTTTTTATCTTAGGAGATCTTTGAGCATCCAGAATTTCATTCAACTTACTAGAGCTTGTTGTTTGAGAAGAATTTATAGCCATTTTCTTTTGAGCATTTTCTAATTTCTTCCTGAGACATACTACTTCTTCTTCCAACTTCTCTTGTTCCTGAGTCTTCTCCTTGATTTGCTTAAGTAACATGTCTTCTATCCTTTTGGCTTCTTAAAGATTTTTTTTTTAGCTGCATGAGGACTTCTGAATTCTGTTCTTCTTGTACATGCTTGAGGAGAATTTCTTTTTGTTTTCTGCATTTCAGTTTGAGTCTATCAATCTCCTCCAGAGCACTTCTTAGCTCCCCCTCAAGGTCGACTTCACCTTCTTCTTCTTCATCTTCTAGCAGGAGTCCTTCAAGTTCTTCTATGGCCATCAATAAAAATTCATAGGTTCCTTCTTCACTTGAGGGTTCATCTGAGTCTTCAGATGTACTGCTGTCTTGTTGAGCATAGAAGGATTTCCTACTAAATTTCTTTCCTTTCTGCTAGTTCTTTGATGTATTTTTCCCTGATTCTTGAGCCTGATTCCTTACTTTCTTGTGAGGACACTTAGCAGCATAGTGTCCAACTCTTCCATAGTTAAAGAATTTGAAAGGAAGTTTACCTTTGTATTTACCTGAGCCTCTATCCAATTTCTTGACAAATTTTGCCTCTTCTTCATCCGAGCAAGAGCATATGTCTTCCTCTTCTTGTTTCTTCTTTTCTGTTTTAAAGGCTGCCTCCCTCGTACTTGGCTTCTTCTGTGGGAGCCTCATCTCATATGATGTTAGATTTCCAAGTAGCTGGTTCATGGTCAAGGTCTCCCAATCAGCTGTTTCTTCTATTGCAGACACCTTGGGATTAAACCTGGATGGAAGAGATCTTAGAATCTTTTGCACAATTATACTTTCTGGTATGGTTTCTCCAAGAGCTTTCATATTGTTAACAATTTTTGTAACTTTTAGGAAGAAAATGCCAACATCTTCATCATCATTCATTTTTAAATTTTCAAACTGGTCTCTATATACTTGAAGTTTGGCAGTCTTTACCTTTTTATCTCCCTCATGGATATTCTCTAGAGTGTCCCACATATCTTTGGCAGTCTTACTGTGCATTATTTTGATAAATTTAGCCTCATAAAGTCCATTTAAGATTGCATTCATTACCTTTTCATTTGCTACAAATTCTTGTTTAGCTTCTCTTTCTGGGTCAGTTGCCTTTGGGGCATATCCAAATTCTACAGCAACCCATACCTCTATTCCTAGAGACATTATGTAAGCTCTCATTTTGATTTTCCAGAAGGCATAATTAGTACCAATGAAGAAAGGGGCTTTATTGCTTGAGCTTCCTTCTTGACTAGCCATCTTGGAGGCCTATGATCTCCTTTCAGTGGTTAAATTGGTATAAAAGGAACCCGCTCTGATACCAATTGTTGAATTCTTAGTTAAACTGAGAGGGGGGGTGAATCAGTTTAACACATACATGAGATTTTTAAAATTTTCATCAGCTTATTTACAGCTTACTTTTATAACCAAACTTAATATATGAAAAGTCTTAATAAATTGCAGCAAGTATTAAATTAATGTGACATCAAACTTGTTATGAGAGCAGCAAACATTAAGCAGATTTGGTAAATCATCTCAACACACAGGAAACAAAGATAGAGACAACAGATATAAGTGGAAACCCATAAAGGGAGAAAACCACATCTTATTATTGTTGTGATGCAAAGGCAAGCGCCAACTCCATCTCACCACTATTTTTCTACAGGCACCAACCTACATGAGGCTTACACCTCAATTCTGCTAGCTACAACTTTCAAGGAAGCTCCAACTCCCTTCAATTTTCTGCAGGCACCAACCTATAGGAGGCTCCAACCTCAGTCGGCTACAACTGACAGCTATCAAGCTTCAACTTGATAGGGAAGCTCCAACTTCCTCAATTTATCAAAAGAAATGTTTGCTGATTTACCTTAGATATCAGCTCTATTCTGTAGCATCTCTTTCTACTCCTCTCTTTCTTATCTTCTCTGCCTCAATTTTCCAAACTCTGCATTCTCTTCTCACTCTCTCTAACGTCTTTATGCATATCAAGTTGATATTATATATATAGAGTTCATTACATGACTGTTTTTATTCCACAAGGAATTTGGAGTGAACAACCATGACTCCTTGACTTCTGTCTTCTCATTCCTTTGTCCAACTCATTTTAAAATTATAACAATATGTACAAATTTCCATGTTACAGTGGGATTTTTTCTTTTCCTTAGGATACTTTCCTTTGCATCACAAAAAATAAAAAAAATTGAACATTACATTTTCAGTTTCAATATATAAACTTCACTCAGCCCTTGGCTTGCTAGTTTTGTCCTTTCTGTAGCAGTCATGCAACTGTCCTACCTCTTTGTTCACTGTCATCTGCATATTCCACCTGTTCACTACACTTTTGAATCCCTTTTCTGCACATCTCTTCAACTCTGCAATATTTTCTTACCTCTGTCAGGTCCATATTCTCCAAATTCACTGTAGTTGTGTATCTGCTGCATATATACTTGTTTTATGATACAAGGTAAATTAATTACGTGAAATCTCTTCTTAAAAATCCTTACCATGAAGACCTCTCCACCGTTAATAACTGATTATGAACCCATAGCTGCAACACTCACGCATATAATATGATCTCATATATAAAGAACCCAATCAACCCAGCTTTCAGCTCATCTGTATGCGCCTATTTCAAATCTGTGGTAAAAGCCCATTTCATGGATGCAGTCATTTTACATACAAAAGATTTCTAATTAAACTTATGGTGAGACACCATAGCCAAATTCATTTATCCAATTATTAATCGAAGGCTAACTTTACTTTCTGAATTTTCGAATCGCGTATCCAAATCCTGCACGAACTTGAGCTCTGACATGATTATCTAAATACATAGATATATTCAGTCGCAACATAATCAACTCGCATTAAACTTTCTCTGTGCATTTAAAATTGCATCCCAAAAAAATTTCTATGCTCAAGGTTTATCTTTTTCATTTACAATATACTTCATATGTGAGGTTCGACTTTATCATAACGTTATATATATATATATATACTTTGACATGTATTACTCCTTCAATCAATCTTCCCCAACCTTGTCACTCACCCATATAGTCGGGTCCACATCCTCGTTCAATCGACGGCTGCAAACTTTACCGCATACCATTTGATGATTCGACGATCATTGCACAACCAAAGTGCACGTCTTTTAATTCTCCAAGTTCATGTGATGGAGCGGGTCCCAACGCTTAACTCCCCTTCTCATCCGACGGTAGAGAGCACGTTGCCTTGCCTCGTGTGATCCGATGGATATCGCTTGGCTTAGATGCACGAACGATAATGCGCGATTAGAGCGGTTTCTCCAGACCACTTGAGGCCACGTATCAGGCAGTCAATGGAATCACTCCAAATTCTTGAATACTGCTCACCCTACGAAGGCGGAGCGATCAAAACTGGAAACCCGCCTTCACTGTTCATTAGTCAGAGTTTCGTCTTCCGAGTTCCGCTTCTAATACTTTGCTCCTTTCGTTATATATAACTATTCTGCTTCGAGGTTCTCGTCCTTTACATCCTCACTGCATTAATATTCTGTTATGATGTAAATATTCATCGCATTCTGCTCTGTAACACTCGCACAGGATTATATTAGTGTCACTGGGACTCTGAGAAAGCCTCTCCATACAAGGGCTAGCATTTTGGCACCCTACACAATAATTTAACTTAGAACTTAAAGGGTATCAAACCTCTTTCAACGGTGAGTACCTAGAAGTCATCCTGGAGTATTTTAACTATCGCACATTCTCATACACCTCAAAATGCTCTACACTTAGAGTTAAATCGAATGACACCATATGCAATCAATTAATTTCAAATCACATCAAATCTTGATACATATATAAGCCCTTATTTATGAACCCACATCAGTTTGCTCGATCGTGCACAGAATTACAAATCTACCCTTTTGCACAGGGTTTTCAATGTTCACAAAATTTGAAGGTCTAACTCCCGCTTCCACAAGAAATATACAGGCATGATCCTATCTGTCAGTAACACAGGATTTCATATTACAGTTCGGCTTTCTCTTGGAGGATCGATCCTTTCGAATAATATGGAAGCATACTTATATCAATTCTCTCATCTCCTCAGAGCCACTAAACAGATTCCTCATTTATGCTAATTGAAATTACTTACAAAACCCTCTTGTTCATGAAAACAAGAGGACAATATATTCTGTCTCTTGGACAACTCTGCTTCAATTCACTGCTTGTCTCTTCTTCAATTCACTACTTCCTCTGCTCCTTGACTGGTACTGCTCCTTACTTCTCTTTTTGCTATCTCTGCTACCTCACTGCTGCCTTGTTGCTGTTTCAGGTGATCCTCCTTTGCCATCTCCTTTTCCATCAATGACAAAATTTCCAACAGTACATACATACATATACATATACATATATATATATATATATATATATATATACACACACACACATCAGGGAATACATTACGGAATTAAATTTTTATGTCATTTCCTTTATGGGAGAAGAAGAGGGAACATGTAATTGCTTATTATTCAACAATTGCACGGTAGAGACATGCCATGCATGTGATACATGAAGGAGTTTAGCTTAGGTGATTGATTGAGACAATGATGATTAGACACATTGAAATTGATAATTACAATACTCTTAGGTTCAAATATGTGATAGCTAAGAAATTCAAAAGGATTATTACTAATTTGATATAGGTTGATATTAAGTGCTAGTTTTTGGAGCCTATCATATACTTGTATGGTTTTATTTATTTTTGTTGGAGCTTTATCATATAACGATATTAATGATATCATGTTAAAGGATATCTACTATATGATGATTCCCAGCCTAAAATCCATTTTATTAATTAGACCTAAGTGGTGTAAGTGATGTAGTTGAGATTAATTCATAAGAATAATTGATGCACCTTGACGTAGGTTCATTACACGTGGTTTGAGTTAATGGTCACTCACTAATTGTACATTCTCTTGTGAGATATTTCATGGTGATAGATGTTAAACATATATAACTATGATAATTTTAATTTCATAAGAAATCAATTGTGTTAATATATGATAAATAAACATATATAAGTTGTAGATATTCTGTTAACTTACTTGGGGATGGTGTTTATACGAACTAATGGTTCCCAAGTAGTCCACATTTGTTACAAAATGAATATTGATTTAATGTATTAGGCATATCCATACACAAATTATACATTGTTGAATGACGTTGTGTGCCCTAAAAGTATTGGCATCAAGAATGATAAAATATAATTGTGGGGATTGATGGTCACAGCATGCGACACATAATCACCCAAGACAATTTAAACACTATATAAGGGAGGTAATCAAAGTTAACAAGTAAATATGATGTTTATATTACTTGCGTAAAGGGAACCATAAAGAATATGGAAGATGTTTTAAGTATGACCCTCAAATATTTCGGTATTCCTTAATGGACAAAAATCAGGGAGAAATTGCTTAATTTAAAAATTGAGAATACTTGTCACAATGAGGATAGCAAGATTTTAATAGAGGATATTAAGGATATGCATTCCCTGTCTTAATTTCCTTTCCTAATCTAAGGACTTTGGGGCGAAGTCCATTATTAAGAGGGGGTGAATGTAGTGCCCCACTTTGGTTGATGGACACTGATCCTTCATACTTTATTCTTTGAGGACCTCGGGTTGAGGATCCAGACACATGACTCTATTATTAGTGGATTTGATGGTTATGTATGTTCTTTATTGATACTGTGATGATGACATCATTGATGAATATGTATGTTTTCTATTAATATGATGATGATGATAGATAGGTAAGTTTTCTATTGATGTTACAATGATGATGGCTTTGATGGATATGTTAATTTCCCATTGATGTTATGATTGTGATAACCATGATGGATGTGTCCCCTATGGTAGCTACTTACATTAGTCCTGATTCAAAATGAACAACGATGTGAATGATGGTCATGTTGATGTCGCCATTATGATAATGACTAACAATGAGAAACTTTTTTACTGATAATTATTGAGTATGACAGGGAACCACCAGAGGCACTCGCGTATGATGAGCTGACAATTCTGGTTTGATAGAAATTTATATTTTTTCTTTTCTAAGTTCAGTTTGAAACTTGATATATATATACACACACACACACACACTTTGATGATATGTTAGTGGTTGCAAGAACGTGTTAGTTGCTTGGCCGAATGACTCACATATGGGTGATGGGGTTATACAATTGAATGGAGCAACATGGGAAGGGTAGAACAGTGTTCCTGATCTCACCCACTGGCACTCCCTCCGTGAATTAGGCTGGAAAGGTCGAAATACCTTCGCCTTGAAGATCAAGATGTCGTGAGGGTAGGTCCCAAATTGGTTCATTCATGAGGATTTTCTGGGGGGGCGCGCATCAAGGCGGATTCCTTGATCCCCGACACCATTAGTCTGACTATAGTAGGCAACATATGAGATGATAGGGGTCTCTGGAATTGCACATATAATTTCCCCTCGTAACCACTGGATACTTGAAGAGTAAGTGGTGTGGCACCCTTGGGATTTCAAGAGAAATTCTTGAAGGGCACGACCGACTTGGCACCCTTGGCATCAAAAATAAATTCTTAGGCATGGAACCCTTAGAACTTTGAATGGAAGTTCTTGAAGGGCATGACCAACTTGACACCCTTGACATCATTAAAGAAAATAATAAATATAATCAATATATGAAAATCCAACTAATTCATATCAAGTGACATATGATGTTAGAACCAAAAGAATTAAATCAAGAATAAAACTTAGGGTTAGGGAAGAATAGAAAGAGATAAAATATTTTACCATGATAATTCTATCTTTTCCATGTTAAAAAAAAATATTAAGTACATAAGACTTAATTAGGAAAAAGGGGGAAAGAGGGACATAGAGTTAAGTATAAAGATTTATTAAAAACTTCATTAAGAGAAGATGGTGGTGAATTAAAATAAGATTGTTAAATTTAAATTGAAAAATTTAGAGAACTTCCATGTGGTAAGAGCAAACATAAGAAGATTCATCAAAAAAGGAAAATTGAGGTAGTTAGGGGACCAAATCTGAGAATTATCAATTAACTTCAGTAATAAACACAAATTAAGGAGTAAAAAGGGGGAATCAAGAGACAACTAGGAGAAGAAATATGAAGCCTTGTTGGGTTGAGGAAAATACTATTTTTAAATGAATAATGAAGTAAATTATTTTTGGAGAGTCTTGATGAGAGGGTGACACATGGGTGGGTGAATAATCAAATTTTTGGGTAATAAAAAAATAATTATTTATGCATGAAATTCCAAGTGTCACTTATGAAACCTTCTATAAAAGAAAGAGAAATGGAAGGGAAAAATGGACCTTTTTCTTAGCCTATTGTTGGCTGGAGGAGATTATGTCATTTGGAGTGGTTATGACCTATAGTTGAGTTTGGTCGGATAGAGTGTTATAGAGAGAGGACTCTTGATCCAAGAGAGGCTCACCTCTATCAGCGAGCACATTTCTTCGTTGTATAAACCCATTGCAGCTCGGGGGTCAGTGGGGAAGGAGAGTACCCAAGGAGTAGACTGGGAGGTCAACCAGTGGGTCATTACATTCAGATTAAGCACGACAACCTTCAGGTTTGGAGGTAGACGACAGTAAGGGAGCTCAAGTAACGGAAAGTCAAGTTTGGTTCTCGTCCAAGGGTGAACGGTACATGTGTTAGATTTTTTTTAATTATGATGATTTCATTGTGCCTATAATCAAGTTAAATATATATATGTGTTAAGAAGTTAAATTGATGAACTTGATATACATGATTTAATTTTACAGAGTTTCAACTTGTGTGATTATGGTTTCATTTCCTAGTTACTGTGTAAAAAAAAATATATTTAAAGCCTAGCACTCATCTAGTAAATTATAGGGTTGGTCTCTACAAAAAGGAAATTTGCATTTATTTTGTGCTCTTTCATTTGTTTGCTCTCAAATTGATTGCTCTTTCCCTCTAGTAGCTAGGATTTTCATTGAAAAACTAAAAGTGAAAGATTGCTTATCATTTTAGTTTTCATTTTAGGAATTTCCAATACATCATCGCGGTGAACCTTTGAAAGGAAAATTGATAAAGAAGATCAACTTAAAATTTATCTCAATTTACCTAACAAATCATTGGAACCATAACGATAACATTTGGAAGGTCTAGGCTAGAGACGTGTTTTGGCGTCGTAAAACATAGCAACTATCGTTAACTTGTCTGCGATACATTCCGAGTGTGATACCTCACTCCATGTACGTAAGTATATTTTAGCTCTTCCACGTACTTTCGGGTATATCGGATGGCGTTACAGTAATAAAAGTATAAAGGGGTTCTCTCACTGTGCGACTTCACATCAGACAATGCTAATACAAACTTGGGCCTCCACGTACCTTCGGGTATATTTGGGAGGACAAATTTTAGGTGTTATCCATCCATAGTGAACTGAGTTGGTTGCCTTGTAAATTGTGATACACCAAACACAACATTTGGGGAGATTTCCTGCCCATACTTCTTAGTTCGCCAAGAGGTATTCTGCAGTTCATAGTTTCGTGGTAAACCATTTTGCCCAGTAATACCCTTTATTTTGTTTATTTGTTTTTGGTTAAAGTAAATCAGTAATCGTGGAAGAACAAAATCCTTTCCCTCGTCGTTCGTGTATATTAGCATTGAAACCACCTTTACCACCAGAAGTTACTTCTAATCGGCAAAGACGATCACACTCTACCGTATCAAGTACTATTCATACCTCTGGTGAAACATCATATTCCCATATACCAGAGTTAGCTCAAGTTGTTTCTACACATGCCAGTTCATCTACTATTGTCGAAACAGAGTACTCATAGCTACCTGTGGTCACGATCCATTCAATCAGTGAGACCATACCTCCTGGACCTGACGTTCTTCAACCAGAAGTTGATCCAGATACTGTCTCTCATTTTCTAGAAAATTTGAATCCGAAGATGAACAACCAGAATTTGTTCCTGCCTTGGTCATCCCACAAATTTCTGTAGCCATTGAGTCTCCCATATCACACAGACAACCACCTAAAATATACTTTGGGCCTGATGGTGAAATAATTCCACCTGGTTTAAATACGATTGAAGAAATCCCACAAGAAGAGACACCTTTAACTCCAACCCGTTTTGGGGAGGAACTTTATCTGTACGAGTCTTTTCCTCAATCGTCACCATCTACTTTTTTTGATCTTGTTCCTATTCAAAATCTCGTTGATCCAAAAGGGTATACATTTGGTCTAGTAACCATGCCTGAACCAACATCTTCGGTTGAGTCAACTGTTTGAATTCTATTAGCACCTGCCCTCGCTACCCTGTCAATGTTTACAACTTCACCAGAGTCATATTTTCATGGTGGCCCTATGGTCCCATCAGGTTATAAATCTCTATCTAGAATTTTCTCTGGTGCATCTTCAAATCCATGGAATTTACCAATGTCATCATCTAGTATTATAACTGGTAAACCTATAGTGAGTACTGAACAACTTGATTCTTTAAACACATCATCAAGGCAATATCAAGCCGGTCCTTCTGGGTCTATTTCTTTAAGTACCATATCAACTGGACTCCCAGCATTTGGAGAGAAGTATTTTCCGTCTTATTATCCTCTTCATGCTGGGGGGCAACCTTTGGTCACCCAATATGACAGTACTCCGTCACTTTTTAGTCAACCTAATGTCAAAATGAATGTTTGTCAATGGTAGCTCACTCTACCAATCCGACCACAAACGGTTGTACACTCGTATCAACCAGTTCTTCTTGTTACACCCACATCATTTCCACTTGTTAATACATATTTACCCCTGTTACAGAATCAAAATGTTGTACAACAACCTTATCAAGCGGGTCCTTCAACTCAATACCCTCAAATATTGGGTCCACAAACTCCAAATCCTTCGGTTAATTTACAACAACCTGTATCTGAAATCATTTATTCACAAGCTGGTTTACCATTTTATGGGATGTCACAACCACAACCTGGTTATACCTATCAACTGAATCCAAATTATTCTAATGTGAGTTATAACATTGGTGGACAGACCCCTTGGCAGCCTCAGGCACAAATACCTCAGACTTCATTTCAACAAGTATCATATATAGGTTTTGGTCAACATAATCCTCAAGTGTTTGCTTTTCAAAACAACTCCTATCTAGGTTACCAACAACAAATACCTTATGTTGATGCTCAAAGGCCTTAGGTCTCTTGCTCAAGCAATTCCATCTTACCCTAGCTATGCTCAACCTAACCTTAATATACAGTTGCATTTTGTTGCAACTCTAGAGTTACCAGATTTAAATCAGATAACCAATGATCTAATTAACTATGCTCCTTGGTGGTCAGTGATACCTCAAAAATTACCCTCGGATATTCCTAAGTTCAATGGAAACCTTGGGGAAGACCCGTCGACTCATGTCATGACTTATCATTTATGGTGTTCATCAAATTTCCTAAATGATGATTCTGTTCGACTACGTCTTTTCCATCATACGCTCATAGGTCCAGTTGCAAAATGGTATATTGAGTTACCTAGAGCTTCTTTTGATAATTTCACTGCCCTAGCTACTGTCTTTTTGACTCACTTCCAGTTACCCATCAGATATGAAACTGGAATGGAACTCTTGACCAATTTGAAATAGACTAATGCTACTCAAATCTCTGATCATATTCATGAGTGGCGTCATCATCATAGAATGGTTAAGACATTTGTTCCAGATCAGCTCCTTGCTGAGTGGTTCATTAAGTCCCTGTTACAATCTATAACTGAGGATGTGGCTAAGGGTGGCGTTGTCACAGAAGAGAAAGTTATCGTTCGTGCCCAATATTTAGACTTGATTTATACTCAGTCTGGCCTCCTCAATTAAAGGACTCTCATGCCAGAGACGGCTTGATTGGTACTGCAAGCACACATCATACTACTGCATCTGATCCTACACCTTCTTCCGAGATTAATACTGTGTTTTTTGACAAGGGAAAAAGTGACAAGCAACCCGGAAGTAAGAAAAAGGGGAAATCTAAAAAAAAGAAAACTTCTAACCTGCAGGAAAAATCATCTAATCAATCATCTGGACCTAGGAAACCTTGTTATCCATGCATAATCTGTAATGAGGAACACTTTGTTAGGGATTGTCCGCACTGCACTGAAGTCTTAAAAATCATCAACACTTCCCATCCGTTAGCTGTGTTGACATATCCATTTCCAAATCCGAACAAAAAATTGGTTGCTACAGATCCAGCTTCTAGTTCTCAAGTACTTATGTTATTCGTCACAAAACCTTCAACAAATATTTTGGTGTCAATGCGTAATAAATATTATGGTAGTCAGGCCACTGATCAACCTACTACCTCGACTACGAATTCGTCTACGGAATCAGTACCGCCTACTGCTATTCCTAAATTGACAATCAAGCCACCAGAGGGAGTAATTCACAAATCAACATATAATCCTCAAGCAAGAGCTACTCAAAATTATAATATAGTTGAATATTTGGCTCAATCCCCTTCAACTATGTCTGCTCTTGAGGTATTACAAAATTTTCCCTCCCAAAAATAGGCTTTATTGTTGGCTATTGGCGGAATTGATCCGACTGATTCTAATCTTGTCATCTTTAATCATACGGGCTATGTGCCGTAACTACCAGCAGAATTAACATTCTACATACAAATAAATGTTCTCAATCACCTTGTTCATCGTACTATTATTTATGAAGGAGCATCTACATGCATTATGTTTCTAAATTTTTGGAAGTCACTTGGCTCGCCGCGCTTATCACAATCATCAACGACGTTGAAGACTTTTGATGGACGTACAAATAAGCCTTGTGGTATTATTAATAACCTGCATGTTGATTTAGGGGGAAAAACAGTGAATGTTGATGTGGAGGTTGTTGAGGACCCCTTGACTATAATATTCTAATTGGAAGCCCATGGGTATATGCAATGACTGCAATTGTTTCTACATATTTTAGAATGATTACCTTTCCATATAAAGGTACTATCATAGTCATTAATCAACTATCCTTATTTTCTTCCGCTTCGCAGGTAAATGGAAGCGTTCCATTCATTCATGCACCCCAACTAGCACTTCAAAACATTGGTTTAGGACTCTTAAAGGATTCCACTCTCATGGGAACCTTTGCATTATCGTTGCCCGCGACGTCAGAAAAAATTGCAAGTATAGATACCTGCTACATGATTTCCTCCACTCCATCTGGCTTAAAGGAGAGTATGGGTGATTTTGAAATTGTTACGTTGAATGAGTTTTTTCCGCCCATCCCTATTGAGCTGGCATAGCAATCAATCTATCTGGCTTGGGCGGCGAATTTGAAATCAGCGTCGCCGATTGTTTGGGTTGATCGTTCCTTAGATTTTGGTACTCCTTCTGATTGTTTTTCCTCAATGTTCTTGACAGATGAGAATATTTTGGAAGCTATGATGTCAGAAAGAGAACCATGGAAATATTATCATCATCATTCCCATCTTCCTGATTATGAAGAAAACTATCTTAGTGAATTATATCACCCATCGATCAAAAATTTCTTTTCAAATTATTTACCTATTAATGCAATCGATTCCGAGCGAAATTTGTCAAATATTGAAGAAACCATTTCTATCGATATTTTGACCAAACATGACGTTGTAGACAATATTAATGTCGGTGTATCTTGTTCTCCATCAGAACTTGAAACATATCACTCTCTATTTTGTGAATTCTGTGATGTATTTGCTTGGTCTTATGAGGAGATGCCAGGCATATATACTAGTATTGTTGAACACACTATTAATATGTATCCTAATGTAAAACCGGTGCGTCAACGACTTCGTCCTGTTCATCCGAAGAAAGTCACTCCCATCAAAGCAGAAGTTGAAAAACTTTTGTGTGATGGTTTCATTTACCCTGTTCCACTGACTGAGTGGGTTTCCAATATTGTTCCCGTCATGAAAAAACAAGGAACCATTAGAGTGTGCATCGATTATCGGGATGTCAATCTTGCTTGTCCAAAAGACAACTATCCTACTCCCTTTATTGACCATATTATTGACGACTGTGCTGGATGTGAAATATTTTCGTTAATGGATGGATTTTCCTTCTACAATAAAATCAATATCTGCCCAGAGGATCAACATAAGACAACATTCATCTGTCCCTAGGGCACATTCGCTTATAGGAAACTACCGTTTGGTTTAAAGAACGCTGGGGCAACTTTTCAGAGAGCAATGGACTATGATTTCAATGACATCAAGCACATTGTTCAACCTTATCTAGATGATTTACCAGTGCATTCACGAAATCAGATTGATCACCCGATGCATTTGAGAGCCATATTTTTACGCTGTCGACACTACAAAATACGCCTCAATCCACATAAATGTGTGTTTTGTGTTGGTTCTGGTCATTTTCTTGGATTCGTAGTCTTAAGAGATGGAATTCAAATCGACCTATTGAAGGTTCAGGCCATTCTTGATTTTCCTACACCATCAAATTTATTTCAGATACAGAAACTTCAAGGAAAGGCTAACTTCCTAAGAAGGTTCATTCCAAACTACGCTGAAATGGATAAAGGATTTACTTGACTCTTGAAAAAGGGGGTTCCCTTCCATTGGGACCAAGTTGTGCAAGATTCTTTTGATGCTTTCAGGGATACTCTTGTCCGAGCATCATTAATGTACCCCCCTAATTATCAAAATGATTATTTCTTATATATTGCCACGGTTGAAAAGACCATTGCTATGGTTTTGGTCTAAGTAGAAGATGGAATTGAACATCCGATCTATTATTTGAGTCGTAATCTCAATGATACGAAAGTTAAGTATTCGTACATAGAAAAGCTTGCCTTGGAAGCTATTTAAGCTGTCCAAAGATTTCACCACTATATCTTTCTCGGAAAGACCACTGTCATTTCATATTGCAACCCCATGACTTATATCTTATCACGTCAATTGCTAAGGGGGAAAAGATTTAAAATGGATTTTCATTTTGCAGGAATTTGATTTGGAATTCATCAAACCCAGGTCAGTGAAATCTTTAATTTTAGCTGAGCTTCTCTGTGACCTTCCCTCTGATAGTACTGCAACTACGTCAGAACCATCAATTCATGACGAGTCTCTATTTCTAATCAGATCATCCGATCCTTGGTATGGATATTTCATCATTTATCTCCAAACTAAAACATTTCAACCTGGTACCTCTCGCTTTGAACAACCACGTATTCGATATGAAGCCAAATATTATCTGATCGTCAGCGATACACTTTACTGTCATTGTGTCGATACTGTTTTAAGGAGGTGCCTCACTCATGAGAAGGACGAAAAGGATTTAAATGATTTTCATGCTAGGGCTTGTGGTGGACATTTATCTAGATACGCTACCATGCAAAAGATACTCCGCGCTTGTTACTTTTGGCCTACAATTTTTCGAGACTGCATCCTCCTGGTCAGAAATTGTCATGCATGCCAGATGTTTTATCATAAAATCCACAAACTGCCAATGCCAATGCATCTTGTTGTCTCTGTGGGACCATTTTCGAAATGGGGTATTAGCTTCATGACCTATAACCCTTGTTCATCCGTGGGGCATGGTTATATTATTGTCGCAGTCGACTACTTTACCAAATGGGACGAAGCGATGCCTACATTTAATAACACATGATAGACAACTACATTGTTTTTCTTTAATCATGTTATTGCACTGTTTGGGTTCCCACAGGCTATAGTTACAGATCATGAGAAGAATTTTCGCAACCACATGATGACTGAATTGACTGCCAAGCTAGGATTGTCACATGATAATTCTACTTCTTATTATCCACAATCAAATGGACAAGTTGAGGCTATCAACAAGATTCTTAAACGTATGCTTCAACGAATGATAAGAGTTCGTAAAAGAAATTGGCATTTGATCTTGTACTCTGCCTTGTGGGCATATTGAACCTCGGTGAGAAACGCAACTGGATTTACTCATTTTCAATTGGTGTATAGTCTGGAAGCTATGTTACCAATCCAATGTGAAATATCGTCGTTAAAACTCACAATTGACTTGTTACCTAACACCTCAGAAGAAGAAGCACGTATCCTTAGCCTTATCCATCTTGATGAAACGTGTCATGAAGCCCAATTGGCCAACGAATCGCATAAGATATGTATAACGGTGCAATACGACAAAAATGTCTAGCCTCACATTTTCTCATAGGGAAACTTGGTCCTTCTTTATGATCAAGAAGCTGATGTAATAGGTACAGGAAAATTTGAGCCATTATGGCATGGCACCTCAAAAGAGTTCTTGCTAAGGTGCCTATGAGTTGGTTGATTACGATGGAATTCCATTGGCATAGCCTAGAAATGGCTTATTGAAACGTTATTATTCTTAATCATGAGTGTAGTAATCTTTTGTATTATATTGTATATATATGCTGTTGATTTGCATTCACTATATTAGTTTGTTTTTAGAGTTTTCTTGACATTATTAATCCGCTTTACATTTCATCGCAGATGTTTGAATATTTGGAACCATTTGTTGCATATGATGATGGTGCTAGTCTTAGTACGCAGAATCTATCCTCTGCAGTATGGGCCATTTTTTCTCCGAATGATGAGTTAGTGAGTTTTCAAGGGATTTGTATCGGTAGATCGACAAAAAATATCGCTGAGTATAGCGCGTTGATCAAACTTCTCTTTGATGCCATTTCATTTGGTATTAACCACATCATCATAAGGTTAGACTCACAACTTGTGGTATTACAACTTACTAGTGTTTATACTGTTAGAAATCCAACACTGCATAGATTGTTCCTAAGAGTTTGACTTTTGGAAATACATTTTGATTTTATTCAATATCAACACATTTCCAGAAATTTAAACACATTGACTAATTCTTTAGCTAATCAAGTCTTAGACAGACATTTGCAACATATGTAAAGAAAAAATTCACATCATTGAATAGGATTGCACAATAAACATAGGAAAACACTGAAATCATATAGATAGATAGTTATAGGTTTTTACAAAAATTTGTACCCAAGACACATTGGCCATCTGACCTCAAAATGCATGCAAAATGTCAAAATTAAACTAGTGGTGCTCGTGGTAACATGCTATAGATCTAACTATCCTACGCAGTAACTGCATCCAGTGGTTATGAACCCTAATAGTGTGTCGCTACAGTCGCATGGGTAACTCTCCGATCCAGAAATCCAGAATCTTGAAGGTCAAACCCTCTATGTGCTGCCGAATCTCTGCCAGAGTCTTAGCCATATCAAGATCCTGAATGACTACTCTCCCGATAGCCATCTTTGCTGGTGCATCTGCTTCACGCTCTGGTTCCTTAACTGGTTGAACACGACCAACATTTGCATTACATCAAAAATTTAATTTAGTCTTGGGAAACCATCAAAATACAAAAACATTGTATAAACCTTAGAAAATTAAAAAAATATGGTCAAAAAATTCTTACCCATTGCACCCCATTTAGCACCTTCTGGTAAAGCTAAATCTGGATCTCCTCGGAAATCAACACCTGCATATGCATACTCATTGATGGTGACAATCTGTCACTTGAACCAGGCAAAGAACTCAATCGAGAACACAATGGTCGATTGGCTTGCATGCCTACCCATGAGTTCTACCCATCTCTTCATCCGCAGATCTCTAGGATTAGACACATCTAGTGTCACATGTTGTGGCTGCATCAGTGGAATCCATTCTAAGGCAAAGGATATGAGGATCGAACCATAACTGAAATTATTCTTCCTTCCTCCCTTTGCTTTGTTCAGTTGTTCCTTTATCTGAGAAAGAAAAACTTCAGACCAATTGAAGACTGTTGGCTCCATACACTCTAGCACGTACTGCATACAAAATCTATTCGCTACATGTAGTGTAACGGTGCCAGCAAGTTTCGCGATCGTGAAAAGGATAGTTCTCAAAGGAAAATCTCTAACATCCCGGATTTTTATCTTTCCATCTTTTCTTGGCTCTACCCCTGGATAACAATGTTGCAAAACATAATCTCTCACTGTCTCTCCTCCAACAATAGACCCTGAGAGTGAAATAAGCAAGCCTCTCCTCGACAAACCTGTAAGAAAGTATACATCCTCAACTGTTATGGGAATCACTTGGTTCTTAATATGAAATGCCTCGATAGTTGGATCCCATGCTCGAACTAAGAACTCCAAGAGTTCTATTTGTTGCCTCATCCTTGACAACAGGAAGTACTTTAGTAGTCCACAATCACTTAGGGCTCTTACTGTACCTGGATCATTTAGGGAAATCATATTCTGTTCTTCATGCTTTCTTTCCCTCCATGTAATCATCATTATAATCTGATGGAAACCTGAAATACAACCATAAGAACCATTGGGTTCCATTCAATGCAAAAAATTGGGCAAATTTTGGGCATAATGCAAAAAACAAAAATGTAGATTGCGCCCAACACAGGCTCTAACAAGATACAATGCATTCTGTATGCAAGCAACCTTTAATTTAGTTACTATGCAATGCAGATTTCGACATTCAAGGGTGCGTTGCCCTCTTTTGGAGCAAAATTTACCCTAGGGACCCCAAAAACCTAAAAATTTGTAGAAATTGGAAATGAAATGATTATTGAAGGAAAGAGGAGGTTCATATCACTAATCTTGATCAAATGATAGAAATCCATCCACAGAAATGATCGCAATCAGCAGCTGAAGTTTGGGGGAAAAATTAGGTTCACAGCTCCAAAATGCGAATGGTAACTATGGAATGGTAAAAATGAATAGTAAAACTACTTTTAATAGTGATTTAATTATTTTCAAATCATATTTATTGCTATGAATATGGTTTTATTATGTTTTTTTATCATGAAACAGGTATTTTTAATCCATTTGATATTGTTTTGAACAGGTCTTACAACTAATGAACAAATTATTCGTGCAGATTTATTTCAAGAATGCTTTGATCACAAAGCATACTTTTTCTCCTTATTTTTTGAGCTTTGTTAAAAACGAAAAAGGATTTGAAGCACACTTTTATCTCTTTTTCAAGCTTCAATAACATCGATAAAGGAACCCGTGGAGTATTCTTTTAGCTCTTTTTAGACTCCGATAATGTGAAAATATTGCCAAGCACTTGTCTTTTCGAGCTCGTAAAAGTAAATGAATTGATATCTACTCAGTATAAGTTTAACCCTTTTCCAGACTGAGATAGATTATTTACGAAAAAGGAATACCTTGGTCGAACGTGACTAAAGAGGTTCTCTTAGATATTATTTTACACTCTTTCAGATCTGAGCAACAAATTTACGAAAAAGTACTTATGGAGTTTTCTTTCGCCCTATTTTTCAAAATCTATAAATATGAAAAGGGATCGGACTATCACTGTCATTAAGCTCGATAAAACATAAAATAGTGAAGGTCTTGTTGATCATGGCAAGAATTGAGTTTCATTCATCTCTAGACTCGTTAAATTATTAAATAGCGATATATTATTCACCTGAAGGGTTGAATTATAGATCAAGCAAATGTTATCCTCCTCAAGCTTGTTAAAAAAATAAAGAGGTACTGGTCAACAAATGACCGGGGAAAATTTGGGAAAGTGAACATAACTTTTTATGGTAGCAGGTCACTTTTGAACATGACACTTCACTCCATCACCATGACTATTTGGGTTGGGTAATATTCTTGACGGTTCAGTCATACCTATGGTTCATCATACCTTCACTTCATTTTTGGGTCAATGCTGCCAACTCATCTCAATGTTGCCTATATGTTCAAGAGAAGTCATCCAGTGAATACTCATCCTTTTGCAATACTCATAAACTTTCATTCTCATGACAGTCATCACTGAACATTGCTATATCAATTCATATCTTTGTCTCTGAAATCAGTGACTCCCATTTCACAATAAGGTAGATTTCTGTCGACGAAAAATCATTATCCAGGAAGTTCACTTAGAAACATCATATTCCAGTACCATGAGGCTTGTTACAACATTGACAAGATCCTCGCTTCCAGATTTTTGACCAAAAGATTTTGTTTGACGTTCGACATCAAATCATCTATTCACACCTTACGAAATGTACTGCAGTACCTTAAGGTCCATTGACATCAATGGTGGTTCTCTCATGTTTGTTAACATCTCACATTATTTGCTGGTAATCAAATGATGTCTTTCCATGTTCGACTACAAATCATATATTCGCATGGCTAGACTTGTACCCGAATGACTGAGAGAACAAGACAAGAAGACCTCAGATCTAGTTTCAGCCATCTGGGCTAAGATTTTAGGATTGTTGTACACATCATCTGTACGGTGACCTTACATAAAAATCGTCATCCAAACATGGGCCTATATATGTAGGCATGTCTGTATTCGGCAACATTCCAATGTAGACGACTTTCTGAATTATGTACATGTTATTAGATTGTTTATGTGTTGAACATGGGAATGCCTACCCTCAGCAATTATGATCAAGAGGATATATCATGATGTAATGTATTGTAAGATTGATGTAGGTCACCACTCCGCCTCATCTCCAGCCCATCACAGTGTAAAGCATCTCAATCAAAATATTGTTATTATTATTCTGACTTCATGCTTTAGGGGGGAATTTTTTATAGGTCAACTTGGGCATCATTCCCAATGAACTTGTTAACTAGACATCATCTCCAGGACCAATGAATAAGGTCTATCATCCCCTATCATTTCAGTTGCTACATGTCCTAAGACAAAGAACAAGACAAATCATCCATGACTTTCATCTGAAAAGGTTTCCAAGATTTTAAGTTTATAATATATCATATGGGAGCTCATCAATGCTGCCTCTAAAGGGACTGAGTGCGTTGCATATGTAGGTAGCCCCATTCAAGGCTGCTCTGCAAAGCACTTCCCTACACTCACAGGTGCGTTGGTCACATTGGGAGCGAAATTCTCATTGTTCCGGAATCTCCACTTGGAAAGTGACTTCTAGAAGAGTTCACATGTGTCAAAATTCGAATCCATGTGTCTATTTGACATCTACAAGATTGGGAACATGTCTTGCCTATTATTGGAAAGTCATTGATTGTAAAACTACCTTCAGCTCCACTATAAATTGAGCACAAATCTTAGTGTTTGATAAGGAAGAATTTGAGTAGAGAAATGTTGGTGGAATTTCAATTGAGGAGTTGATTTGTGTAACAGGCTACTGGAGAGATCTGCATTGTGATGAGGCTGGGATGCTACTAGAGATGGTCACTTCAAATCAATCACTGGGTTGTAACCTCCCCTTCTATCCATTAATAAAGATTCGTGCTTACTTTCCCACGTATGTATCTGTATAAGCTCATGTTTTCCATATTATGAATTCTTATATGATGTATATGGTTTATGTTTCATTGATTTAACTAAATAACTTGAGTAGACATTTGTATTATTGCTATATTTTTCTATTTAGTGTTCATCTTTGCAGGAAATATTTTCGTACATCTAGCTTGGATTTGAAGCTATAGAAAGAGCAATAGAAGGAGAATAGGAAGCACTTGGACTCCAAGTAAGTTCTTTGATCTATTCTGTGTGTCTATGTACAATTAGAAAAAGTAGTCGCAAAGTCTTTAATCTATTTTTCTAGATAAGCACCTGTCTAGGGAAAAATGTTTTATCCGTAATTCATAATTCCACATAACAAGCTCCTACCATAAGGAATATCTTACTCTCTCAATAAAGGCTATAACCCTTAACACTTATATGTACCACATTTCAAAATTTTCATACTGGTTCCACCTATCTAAAAACCAACAAAAAAATTGTCGTCCACTTTTCATCAAATTTTCAAACTGGAGCCACACCCAATAATATTCTCAATTTGAATAACTGAATATCAATAACCCAATAACCTATCTATAATCAACCACTGATCAACCAAGCCAAATCTTAATAATAATTACATGTAATACAAAGCCACAACAAGATCAAATTCTTTGCACATCAACCCTGCCAAACGTCAAACCAAAACTCTTTGCAATATCAAACGAATATCATGTTCATCAAACCCTAACTGAGCAATACTATCAAGCCATACCAAGCGACATTAAATATATCATTCTTTCATAATCCCTAGTATCATCAAGTTCTCTACTCAAGTGTCAATGCAAAACTCTCGATAACTCTAAGCCCACCCTGCAACAAATACAATCTCTGAATGTGAACAAGTTTCAACAAAACATGTGACAAGCCTACAAAATATCTTTCCAATATTCTCAATCCTTATTCCATCAAATACCAAGCCAAACTGTTAAATAACACTTGAATTCTCTTCTCAACAACATTTTCATATTCCAGGTCAATACTTATCAAGACAAGGAACAACAAATATATCATCATTAATTATCCATCACTTCATTAGATCAAGGGGGGCCTATCATAAATCCTCAATAATGCCAAGCCTTCTCTAAGTATGCAATATCACTTTGAAATAGATAGAAACTAATCGAAACATAAAATTTCTCCAACAAGACACATCATAGACAAGTAGCATCATATACCAATATGTAGATCTACTAATAGAGAGTTTTCCTATCAGCAATCCCTTGGCGCAAATATTCTATTAGCTAGGAAAAAAATCAAGGAAATTATCTCATCAATACCAGTCAAACAAGTCAAACAACTTTGTCACATGAATAATGTTGCTAGAACAAGAATAGTAATGTTGTCACGGGAATAACTGATCCAAATGGAAAATGGCATCAACCCATGGTATTCATCTACCCATATTATCCATCCACCCATGGAATTTACCCATGGTATTGTAAATGGCATCGACCCATGGTATTCATCCACCCATGATATTTATTTGCCCATGGTATTATGGTAAACCGTATTTATGTATCACCCAACAATACATTTAATCACACATAGAGTTTTTATTAGTATTAAAGTGGTATCTACTCATACCATATGCCAATACCATGAGTAGATACCACTTACAATACCATGGGTAAATCCCATGTGTGGATGAATACCATGGGTGGATACATACCATGGGTCACTTACAATACCATGGGCAAATAAATATCATGGGTGGATGAATACCATGGGTCGATGCCATTTACAATACCATGGGTAAATTCCATGGGTGGATGGATAATATGGGTAGATGAATACCATGGGTTGATGCCATTTTCCATTTGGATTAATAACATTGGTGTAACAAGAACCCTGTCAATACTCTGCCTCAAAAATTTTTCAAGCCATTCACACATCACTATCAAGCATACGAGTCTTTTTCATGCAACTCTCATGAACATATTCTGACAATGAATAAATATCTCTGCGAACAAGTAATTAATTCTTCATTGTTCATGGATATAGAACCAAACAAGAGGAGATCCTAAAAGGCCTCTCTATCTATACAAAACCATTATTAGTCACATTACAACCAAGGACTGATATCTTCATTCATTAACCACTACATACATTATTCAAGTCTCTGCTAGCATGAGTCATACGACCTCAAGTAAATAAGACCCTTCCTCTATCCTTCATCTAATAAGAACAAACAAGATATCAACACCATACTTTTTCATAGAAATAAGATTCAGTATATGCAGTATTTTGCAGTTCTATCACACAAAAATGTGCTAATCTCTCAATATTCTATCATATAGTCAATTATTTGCATATAGTATAAAACTCTGCTCCAAATACAACATGCAATTGTGTCTTAACTTACACACCAACAATATGCAACAACAACAACATGCATATCAAAACACAAAATATTTGTGAAGCACACCAACTTTATATTTAATCCCTACAAAAACGAGTATGTCAGAGCAATTCAATGCCATGGAGTTGATTCTAATCTATGCACACTTCAACCTATTTGGCCATCGATCCACTGCTCCTCTAGAAGCTCAATTCACACTTTACCATTCAAAGTCCATTTCAACGCACTATAAAATGTGCACACACTTCAAATCGACCTTTTTGATAGGTGCCATGTGCACTAAAAATTCTCCATAACATACAAGTAATGCACTTTTCATCATTCCATATATCTTACTGGAAACAATGATCTTAAGCTACAAGAATTCTCTCTCTACACTCTCCAAAAAAAAACTCGATCTCCATCAAGTACGCGTAGTCTCCTATTACATATGCGATTAGATTTGTGTCATGGGTAAATTCCACTGATAATCGTTGTGCGCTGGTCTGAATTGGTTCCTAGATCTCTATAGATAAAATTACAATGTATCCCTACAATGAAAAATCTCCTACATTTGTTATTTAATAACACAAGGATACAAAATACCATTGATAACTGCAATGTGCTCATCCCAATTCGTGAGTAGATTTCTGCAATTGATCAACACTGAGGTTTGAAATTAAGATGCTATTCAAGACAATGAACCTCTAGGAGTTGTGGATACCTTAAGATAGCTCACCTCCATCATTTATGAATTCCCATATATTACCATCATTGAGAACTATCGATGCCAAGTCAAATCAATCATTCCATTGTCCATAGGAGTAGACAAAACTCAGAAAAATTACACACATCAATCATCAAGATCAATCCAATTTATAGTTTTTCTCCTTGTCATTACCATAGGAAAAATCTATGGCATTGGTTGACCGTTTCAATAAACTTTGGATGCCATTTTCATTAGAGAAATTTTGAGGTCCTAAATGGGCCTCCTAAGGAATATTATAAAATAATAGTGGAAATAATAAAATAAGATTAGATTACATCATCAAATTTTAGAGGGAAAAAAGAAAAAAAGTATTTCTTTAACTGATCTCCCTATAGTTTTACTCAAATTTTGAGCAGGAGCACCCATTGGATGCATAATTTAATTCCTCGTCCAAGGGGTACTCATATTGCATACTTTCAATGGACCTTGCACACGAAAAATGAGAAATACATGAAAAAACATGATTGCAATCACGTTTTTCATCTATTTCTCATTTTTCGTGTAGAAATATCCTTCGAAAGTATATGACATGGGTACTCCTTGGATGAAGAATTAAATTTTGCATCTAATAAGTTCTCCTGCTTGAAATTTGAGTAAACATATTGGGAGGTAAGTTGAAAATATTCGCTGAAAAAACAATTTTTAAATTTTTTAATATTTTTACTTTTTTTACTCCAGAAATGGGAAATTATCTCTCATGGTTGACATCATCATCCTAAATCCTATTGGTTCTTATTAACTTTATTTGAGTTGTACATTTTTGTTTTGATGGCCATTTTTTACCTCAAAATTTCTCTAATGAATCGATTTTCCATAGACTCAACTTTTATATATATTTATTTATTTGGTACAAGTAGTTTCTCTAACTATAAATGACCAGGAATGTAGTCTCCATGTTAATAATATTTCACTTCAATTGTTGATGGCTAACTCCATAACCATATCATAAAATTTTATTTATGAAAAGAAATGAATTGGGCCACTTTGACCAACTTACATTAACCAATGAATAATTGTAACCTCCAATTTAAACTAATATTATTAAGAAAGGGAGTTGGACCATTAGACCACTTTAATCAAATCTCATTAACCAATTGAGTAATAGCCACACTCCATAAAGATTTGTTATTGTGAATACTATACTGTTCTTGTGAAATCATGAATATCAAAACAAAACTGTCTAGGTTGACATCAAGGACGACATATAGTCATAATGCCAAAAATGGCTGAAGAATATGAGTCTATTATGAAGAATGATGTATGGGATTTTCGATACCTAAATGAAAGTTTTTCATGACCTGGAAGTCGCTATACAAGATCAACCATGGAGATGTTAAAAGCATTGAGAAATATAAAGAAAGGTATGTGGCTAGAGGATTCTCCCACAAAGAGGGAGGAGGCTATGTTTATATATTTGCACTAGTTTCCCGATACTCTACTATTTGTTCTATTTTTTCCCTTGTTTCAAGTCAAGGATGGAGCCTTCACCAAATGGATGTAAAGACAATGTTTTTTCATGGCATACTCTAGGAAGAAGTATATGTTGAGAAACCTCAGGGATTTGAAGTGAAAGATAGGAAGACTCATGTTTGCAAGTTGAAGAAGACACTTTATGGTTTGAAGTAAGCCCCCATAGTCTGGTCTGCCCACATTGATAGTTACTTGGTGAAGCTTGGATTCACGAGAAAGAAAGTTTCCAATCGAATGATAATTGTACTGAGTTCTCACTTTTTAGAGGTAGCAAAAAATCATCTGATTTTGAAAATTTTTTATTCAGAATACACCTTTTTTTAGCATATTTTTTCCATTTTAAATTTTTTTATGTATCAAGTATGAACAATTTTTTTTAAATGTTAGTGATTTTCTTGTTGATTTCAAAAAATGTTGATGCAACATAAATCCCTTTTAACAATTTAATAATTTTTTAAGTAGTCGTCTTCTTCTTCTTCCCTAAGATATTTATTTTTCAAGTGTATTTCAGGTTTGCATTTTTTTTATTTTCTTTTCAATTTTTTTTTATAATGAAATCTTTGTTTTTCTGTATAGTTAAAAAAAGTTCAATATTTTAAATTTACAATTTTATATATATTTATGTGTTTTTAATTAATATTTCAATATACATCAAATAATTGTCACTAAAAAAAAAAAATTAAACATTTGACAAAAAATACACATTTTGAGACTTTTTTTCTAAAGATGACATGTCAAATAAATGATTTTTATGGGAATTTTTAACATAATTTTTTTTTTAAATGACATTTTTTTATGAATTCTATGTCAAAAAATACTAATATGGAAAGTGATATCTCGCTCAAGTGATAGGATGTAGGTGTTTTTCCACTTCACTCTTGATGGTCAATGTGGAAAGACTGACAAACAAGGAGATGGATGTGATCCTTACTTTCTATGGCAAGTTGTATCTCGCCTGTTGACATTGACAACATGATGGTTGTGATCCTTGTCTGGTAAATTGTATCTCGCCCATTATCACTAGACAATAGGATTAATGTGATCCTTACCTCTCATAGCAAGTTGTATCTCGCATATTGTCATTAGACAACATGATGGTTGTGATCTCTGCTTGGTAAGTTGTATTTCACCTATTGTCATTAGATCATTAGCAGAATTTTGAGGTCTAAAATGCCCCCCCTAAGGAAATTATAAAATAATAGTGAAAATAATAAAATAAGATTAGATTACATCATCAAATTTTAGAGGGAAAAAGAAAAACTATTTTTTCAACTCGTATTTTCAACTTATCTCGCTATGGGTTTACTTAAATTTCTCGAGGAAAAACTCGTTGGATGCATAATTTGATTCCTCATCGAAGGAGTACCCATGTGGTATAATTTCGATGGACCATGCTATAAGAAAAATGATAAATACATAAATATGTGATTACAATCACGTTTTTCATGTATTTCTCATTTTTCTTATAGTAGGTGTTACACAGTAATTTGTCACTGTCCCTGCAATCCCCATCTCACCCATTGGAGGGTCATTTCTGTGATCAATAAGCAGTGTCATGCATAGCAAATACCATCATTGCATCCCTTGCCATGAGGATAACAATACTTCTATTGACCATTTCCTGAGTAGACCACTAAAACCACCTGTTTTTGCCTTGGTGCTGGTAGCCCGTTATGCCCTCGCGCCAATGAGGAGAATTAACACTGAGCCCGCGCCAGTTGGAACTCTATCTCAGTGAGATACCCGCACCAATCTGTTTATGGAATTTTTTTTAAAAATAGAGGCGAAGTTTTGATCACAACAACTTTGTGGGTGAGTCATAGGGTGTGGTTCGACTGAATAACCATGGCCTTCCTCCTTTGGCATCTTGTTTCCACCTTATGGGGAAACCTCCCAAGGGATAAGGCCTCCCTTCCAATATTGTAGGGATCCCAACCTCCTCCTCTCCTCTATAAATATATCCATCTTCCATTGATGTGCTAGTTGAACATGTTCAAATTGAACAGATAACTGAAAGAGTTAGCATAGAGAAGAAGCAATCATAGATTCGGGAGAATAGTACAGAGTGTGATTGTTTTTGTGTGATTGGGAATATAGTGAGATATTAGACCTTTGTGTGTGAGAGTGTTGCAAATTTTCTTGGATACAGACCTGCCGAAGGAGAGCCTTGACATCAAGGCTTGGTTGTAAGCTCCCCTTGTCTTTATCATAACAAAATGCATTTGATGTTTATCTTCCACTCTTGTTTACATTTATAATGAGATTTATAGCATTCCTTGATCAGTTAGATAGGTTGTAATTTTTTTATGTTTGTCATGGTTTTACGCTTGTCGTGGTATCTTGACTGTCTGTACAGGTAATCGAATGTTGGTAGCAACGTTTATCGAGCTAGAGAAGAGTAATGCATCAAGAAGCTTCGACGGAAGACGACAACATAACATCAGGACAAGGTAGGTCATATTCCTTGCTCTGAATTTCATTTACAATCTAGGAAGGTAGATGTTAGTATGTTCCCGTAGTTGCTAGACCCACCCTAGGGCTATAGGGATTGCCTCTGTCCGCAGAGGGGATTTACTCTTGGGGCGTGAATATACTTATGTCATGGGTGCTCTTGTCTCCTCCCTCTTTCATGTGATGTGTTTTCCGCACCAAGGTCGGATCGTGACCATTTATCAGCTTGCTTTCTTTGGTCCTAATATGGTAGCTAGCCCACCATCATCCCTGTCGGATCTTTATCCTCTGGTTGTGTCATCCCCGCCACATGTCAATTATGTGGCTACCTGTCTTGTGCCCATATTCAGTGATAGTGCCATTGTAAATAATGCTTTAGGGGGCATTGGGTCCAGACTTCCAAGATGTTTTCCTTCCATTGGACGGGCAACCCTTGGAAGCTAAGACTTCTTATTCATTATGATGAAGTCTATCGGAGCATGGTTTGTTTTCTTGTGTTAAGCTCCTTAAAAAATGAAACAAGGTCTGTTGGAGCATGGTTCATCTGCTTGTGTCAAGCTCCTTAAACCATGAAACCAGGTTTGTCAGAGCAGAGTTCGTTTTCTTGTGTCAAGCTCCTTAAAAAATAAAACAAGCTCTTATGAGGATAGTTATTTTAATGTGTCAACCTCATTAAAGCAATGAAACACGTTCCCGTTCAATTCGAGTCTTTGATAAGTTCTCGTAAAATACCAGTCGAGTCTTTTTCTTCATCTCGTAATTTGAACCTTCACTCCATTTGCCTTTCATATGGACTGAAGCTTGGGGGGCATGTACCCTGAATTGAGTCACCATGCTGGGTGCATGCTTACTTTTTCAAGCATAGTTTGTTTCCATTTCAAGCTTGTGTAAAAATGAAACCGGTTTCAAGGATAGTTTATCTTTGTTTCAAGCTTGTGTAAAAATGAAACCAACTTCAAGCAGAGTTTCCTGATTTCAAGCTTGTGTAAAAATGAAACCATTCCCATTTTACCTCTCGTGATTGCCATTTTATCAGCCTGTTTTAGCCTTGGTTTTCTCATTCCATCGTCACCATCTACTTGGCCGATCATATGCCTTCACTTGGTTGTTTTACCCGTTCTTGAGGAACCGCTGTGATGAGTGGTCTTGTTAGCCAACCTCTTGACCTTTATCTTGTTCTGAGTAGTTCCACCATCATCGGAACTAGTTGCTTCCCTTTATACCACTCGTTCCTCCAAGAGGAGTCAACTTTCAGCTCTTTTCTAACTTAAAAATTGAAAATATTGCCAAGTTGCTTGTCATTTTGAGCTCGTTAAATTGGCTGCGAAACAATATCTACCCAGTATACGTTCACCCATTTTTCGGGCTGGGATATATTATTTACAAAAAAAGGAATACCTTAGCCTATCACGACTAAGAGTTCTCTCAGACACAGTTTTCTACTTTTTCGGATCTATGAGACTATTTACGAAAAGGGACTGCTGGAGTTTTCTTTTCCGCTGTCTTTTCAAACTCTCTAAATATGAAAAGATGTTGAGTTCTCCCTTTTTCAGACTCGTTAAAACTGATGACATCAGACTTCGTCGTTATGACGTTATTCGAGTTCCTCCTTCCTAGGGCTTGTAAAATGTACTAGGTTGGATTTGTCCGAAGGACAAACTTATATGACAAGCATATGCTATCCTCTTCAAGCTTGTGTAAAAATAAGGAGGTACTCGCCGAAATGGTGGGGGAAAATGAAAGTTTTTCATCAGTTGTGTCGTCAGTATGTCACTCTTGAACATGACACTTGTCTACAGTTCATGTTGGGTTGGGATATCTTCACTCTGTCTCTTTGCCTCCATGGGTTTGGGAAATCCGTTTGCCTCTCATTCGATTACCGATCTTGCCAACATGACCTCTGATCCTATTTGAGTCAAATGTTGCCAAATTCCAGAGTCGTGTCACCGATATGTTCAAGAGAAAATCCTTCTGCAGTTTGTACATTCCTTGATCCTCTGTTTCATTCTTGATTCACACTCATATTACATCCTTTGTTTCGTGTCGATGATGTGGGATTCATTATGACCCTCCTTTGACGAATCGCTTCCTGTCAACTTCAGCTCATTATCCAGGAAGTTGATCTAGAGACTCCTTTCTGGTACCTTAGAGCTTGCATGCCCTAATGGCAAGTTCTTTGCATTCGACAACAAGTTCACATCATTGGCCTTCGATCGGGTGATTTCATGGGTGTTCGACTTCAGCTCACTATTCACATTCTGTGGATTGTACTAGAAGTACCTTGAGAGCCATTGACATTATGGGTGGTTTCTCTCGCACTTGTTAACGGTTCACATCATTGATCGGTAATCAAGTGATTTTCTAGCATGTTCAACTTCAACACGTCTATTCACATGTTGGAATTTTTACTTTGATCGGGTGGTGTTGGAGCGCAAGACCTTGGGCTTCGATAAAAAAAGTCCAGGTTGCGAGGAGTGATGAGTCATTCATGATTATATACATGATTTTTTAGACAGATGGCAACAACCATACCGTGGGTTCTCTTGTTTTGATCCTCTCTATACGGATGGTTGTGCCCATACCATGGATCTATTTCATATGATCCCTTTATTCAGATGGTTGCGTCCATGCTGAGGATCCATTCACACGATCCTTTTCTTGATGGATAGCTGCACCTATACCATGGATTCATGTATTTTCAACAAAGATTTCAGTTATGTATATGTATCTATGCTTGATTTACAGGTATACAGACAGCAACATCTGGTTCCTTGCACGTACTTGTAAAGCATTTCACCCCTCGCTCATGTTCGAAATTCATACTTTAGGGGGCATCTATTATACAATAATTTGTCACTGTCCCTGCAATCCCCATTTTACCCATTGGAGGGTCATTTATGTGACCAATAAGTAGTGTCATGCCTTGCAAATACCATCATTGCATCCCTTTCCATGAGGACAAAAATCCTTCTATTGACCATTTCCTTAGCAGACCACTAAAAACACCTGTTTTTGCCTTGGCGCTGGTAGCCCGTTATGCCTCGCACCAATGAGGAAAATTAACACTGAGCCCACGCCGGTTGGCACTTTGTATAAATGAGCTGCCTACACCAATCTGTTTATGGAAATTTTTTTAAAAATAGAGGCGAATTTTTGATCACAACAACTTCGTGGGTGAGTCATAGGGAGTGGTTTGATTGAATAACCATGGCCTTCCTCCTTTGGCCTCTTGTTTCCACCTTATGGGGAAACCTCCCAAGGGATAAGGCCTCCCTTCCACTATTGTAGGGATCCCAACCTCCTCCTCTCCTCTATAAATATAGCCATCTTCCATTGATGTGCTAGTTGAACATGTTCGAATTGAACAGATAGCCGAAAGAATTAGCATAGAGAAGAAGCAATCATAGCTTCGGGAGAATAGTGCAGAGTGTGATTGTTTTTGTGTGATTGGGAACATAGTGAGATCTTAGACCTTTGTGTGTGAGAGTGTTGAAAACGTGCTTGGATACAGACCTGTCGAAGGAAAGCCTCAACATCAAGGCTTGGTTGTAAGCTCCCCTTGTCTTTATCATAATAAAATGCATCTGATGTTTATCTTCCACTCTTGTTTACATTTATAATGAGATTTCTAGCATTCCTTGATTAGTTAGATAGGTTGTAATTGTTTTATGTTTTTCGTGGTTTTACGCTTGTCGTGTTATCTTGACTGTCTGTATAGGTAATCGAACATTGGTAGCAGCGTGTATCGAGCTGGAGAAGAGCAACGCATTAAGAATCTTCGACGAAAGATGACAACATAGCATCAGGACAAGGTAGGTCATCTTCCTTGCTTTGAATTTCATTTACAATCTAGGAAGGTAGATGTTAGTATGTTCCCGTAGTTGCTAGACCCACCCTAGGGCTAGAGGGATTGCCTTTGTCCTCAGAGGGGATTTACCTGGACAACAGCAGGGTCCATCGAAATTATGCAACGTGGGTACTCCTTGGATGAGGAATTAAATTTTGCATCCAATGAGTACTCCTTCTTGAAATTTGAGTAAAACCTTATGGATATTGGTTCTTATAAATTTTATTTTAGTTTTACATTTTTCTTAGGAGGCCCATTTTAGACCTCAAATGATCCAAATGGAAAATGGCATCAACCCATGGTATTCATCTACCCATATTATCCATCCACCCATGGTATTGTAAATGGCATCGACCCATGGTATTCATCCACCCATGATATTTATTCGCCCATGGTATTGTAAGTGACCCATGGTATGTATCCACCCATGGTATTCATCCACACATGGGATTTACCCATGGTATTGTAAGTGGTATCTACTCATGGTATTGGCCTGTGGTATGGTAGATACCACTTTCAATACCATGGGTAAATCCATGTGTGGATGAATACAATGAATGAGACCCTTCATGAGATCGCACCCTGTACCATTAGTATGATAAATATCATGGGTGGATGGCTCTATGGGTCGATGCCATTTACAATACCATGGGTAAATTCCATGGGTGGATGGATAATATGGGTAGATGAATACCATGGGTTGATGCCATTTTCCAATACCATGAGTAGATACCACTTACAATACCATGGGTAAATCCCATGTGTGGAATCTTGGGGGGGAGGCCCCCAAGATCTAAAAATTTGAAATGGATCTGACAAGATCTGCAAAATTAGAATGCCAGAAAATAAGAGAGAACACAAAGAAAATAAAACCACAAAGAAACTTGTTTTATTAAAACAGAGAATAATTGTAGAAGCTACATTGTGGCGGACAATCTGTCCTTTTACAAACTGAGGTTTGTTATTTATAGCCTTTTTTGAGTCACAATACCATGTGTAGATACCATAGGCCAATACCATGAGTAGATACCACTTACAATACCATGGGTAAATCCCATGTGTGGATGAATACCATGGGTAGATACATACCATGGGTGACTTACAATACCATGGGCGAATAAATATCATGGGTGGATGAATACCATGGGTCGATACCATTTACAATACCATGGGTGGATGGATAACATTGGTAGATGAATACCATGGGTTGATTCCATTTTCCATTTGGATCTTTCCTCCCTCCTTAAGAAGCAATGGTCCCCATTACATGAAGTTCCCTCCTGAGAAGCCTTTGTTGAATATGAAGAGCCACTGAAGAGAAGAGTTTTGTGTAGTTAACCCATAACCGTGATGAACGAAGATCTGAGGATAGAGATACCCTGTAATGCTTGTGACCAACTGTGATATTGACAGTGTGCGGCCTAGCAAATGGACTTCGATGAAGTGTGAGTTTTTGGATGAACCAAAACCATGACAAACGAAGATCCGAGGATAGAGATACCCTGTAATGCTTGTGACCAACTGTGTGACTAACAGTGTGCGGCCTAGAAAATGGACTTTGATGAAAAAGATTTTGTGTGGTTGACCCATAACTGTGATGCTGATTGTTGATGAAGTAGCAGGTGCCTACATATCTTGGGGTGGGAGGGCACGTCTCCAAATAACCCAAGCTGAATGATGCTATGATGAAACTGATGAATGTGAAGCAGGTGCCTACTAAAGCAGGGTGAGAGGGCACGTCTCCAAAGGGAACTCGCTCCGAATGCTGCTCCAAATTTAAAATGAGCATAACTCAGTCAATATAACTCGGAATATTTATTATAACCTATTTTTGGAAATTGAATGATCATTCTGCATCATCTCATGTGTTTGAAACCACTATCTGGAGACTCTAGACTTTTAGATTTGTGCTGGAACTGTCACGCCATCACAAAATTTCTGAAAAAAAAAATAGTTGATTTTAAATCAACGATAACTCCCACATCCGGACTCTGATTCGACCGATTTTTTTTTTGAACTTGGGTGATTTTTCAAGAGGAGCTCAGATATATCTCCATTTCTCTGAAATTTTGTACTAAAAACTATGAAAATGATAGGAGAGCTGCTGTCCATGAATTGTCGTCAGAAAAATTGCTTCAACATTGTTGATTTTGAATCAGCGATATCTCCCTCATCCGAATTCCAATTTGGCCGATTTTTTTTTTGAATTTGAGTATTTTTTCACAAGGAATCCAGATCTGGTCTTTGAGTTTGCAAATTTTTGACCAAAATTTTCAGATCTGATCTGAAAACTCGCCGTCCAAAAAAATTCATGGATTTTGCTGAAGATTGCTGCAAAACATTGAAACTGAAATATGTTTCAAACCCTCATTCCCATGGAGGCGTAACCTGAATCTGATACCACTTACAATACCATGGGTAAATCCCATGTGTGGATGAATACCATGGGTGGATACATACCATGGGTCACTTACAATACCATGGGCAAATAAATATCATGGGTGGATGAATACCATGGGTCGATGCCATTTACAATACCATGGGTAAATTCCATGGGTGGATGGATAATATGGGTAGATGAATACCATGGGTTGATGCCATTTTCCATTTGGATCATCAAAAGTTCTCTAATATGAGAGGCCGGTAGCTTGAGCTCCCTTATGATGTTAAATTCTTCTTCTTATAGGTTCGAGAGTGTTCAACAGATGAGCAGAGAGGAAATTTGACTTGATGATGTCAAGGCATTTGAGATGGTGCATATGATAAAGTCAAAAAAATTTCCCTAGCTGAGATGGAGTGTTAATTTGGCAGCTCAGGGATAAATTCCCTCCTTTGGACAACCTTCTTCATTCAGAGAGGACCCTCTTTTCCCTTGGAAGTTTTAATTTTTGCAACTAGGGTCAAATTACATTGTGGACAACTCTAATGGCCAAGATCATAATTGCATTAGATTCTTCTTTTAGAGAGGACAAAAATCGACATATGGATCACCCTAATCGGTTAAGCGGAAGTTAAATTTTGAATTATTTTATTTATTAAAATGAAATGGAATGGGTTGGCCTAAGCACATGTGGATTTAGTCAATTCGGCCTCGATCCCAAGTGAAAACTCACTAAATCTACAAAGAGAAGTGACCTCAATCTCATTCTCAAACATTTGCTCAAGTGGTTTTCTTCTTGCATTTTTTGTCTTGGTTCATTTGTTCTGCCTAGGTTCACATAGGTTCAACGGAAGAAGTTTGTGCAAGGTTTAGAATCACAGGCGAGAGGCTCGCTCTAATCTAGGGCTTTTGGGTCATATATGTGGTCTTGAAACTGATTTTTTTGGACTATAGTCACATTCATAGTGTGTTATTCCTACAACCAGGGTGTCATAGTCACAGGCACAATGTGGCAAGGTAGCAGCTAGGGCTTTAGGGACTTATCGGGCTGATCTGGGCCATAGCCAAATACACAGAGTGTCCTGCCTATGGCTAGGAATCTATTGCCACTAGCACAATGTCTTGAGGGTGCGGCTAAGGGTTTTCTTAGTATATTTGGGCTAGATTGACCCCATTTTCTTACACACTGTTTCATCCACATATTCACAAATGATTGCAGTCAGTTTTTTATAGTGTCCTGGATTCAGATCTAGGATTCGACAGTTGATTTCAGTTGGCTTCAGTGATATATTAGACCCATGTTTCTTATCGTTGTAGATATGTTCTGTATATTTTTGTTGCATATGTATTGGGCTCATTGTATTATCTTCTGAATTTTTTTTATGATGATATATTGAAGAAGAAGATTTGAAAGGGTTTACCCCTTGTGGGGTTTTTCCCTAGTCTTGGACCAATTTGTTGTTTCTTATGGTTGTGTCTTTTTCTTCATTATCACTGCATATATTTTTCTATCTATAGTTACATTTTATGATTGATTACACTACTAATAATTGGATACATTGTTTATGAAGAAGTAATTTGGGCTAAAGTAATTGATACAACATAGAACAATCTGAAAATTTAACATGGTTTCAGAGCTGAGGTGAAGGAAAAGCCCAAAAGAAGACAAGAATTGAAGCCATCATTATCAGAAAGCATATCACAAGTCAAGGTCAATATTTCTTCCTCTACCTTCAAGGAGCATGAAAAGTTGGGTGATGTATCAAATTTTGTTGCATGGAAAGTCGGGTTGGAAATCATAGTTGACAAAAATGATGTATTGGAATACATCTAAGGAAGGATGTCCAAGCCTCCATAAAATGCTTCCACTTCTATAATGAATATGTACAAGAAATGTGAGTCCAAAGAAAATAAAATTATAGTTGATGGTTTACAAGATTATTTACTTGCATATGTTGGGAATTTAAGAAATTCTAAAGACATGACAAGGTAGTCGGCATGTATGAAATAAACAATATAAATGAGATCATCACCTTGAAATATCAACTTAAGGAAATGAAGATGAACAAAGGTGAAGTTTTTCAATCATACATTATGAGGATATCTCATCTCAGAGATCAACTACAGAGGGTTGGAGAGAATGTGCCTGACAGGGAACTGGTAGTCATGACTCAGAGAGGTCTCCCTCCTATTTGGGAAACCTTCATTACTACAATAAGAAACAAAAATTTCCTCCCATCATTTAATGAATTTTTGGGAAGCTTACTCAAGAAGAATCAAGAATGATAGAAAGAGGAAGAATTCAGAAATATGAAGAGGGAGAGATCATTGCATACATCGCTCATAACAAAAGGAAGAAGGCAAAAGGAGGTCCTTCGAGGAAGCCTCCTCAAAATTCAAAAGGAAGGAATGACAGATTGTTATCCCATATTGAGTGTTTTAAGTTCCACAAGAAAGGTCATTATGTATGTGATTTTCCTGAGAAGAGAAAAAGACTAAGATATAACACCATAAGCGACGAAAATAATAAAAGAAGAAAAAAAAATCACTGGAACAATCGTGGCAAAAGATATGAAAGGAGAAAAAGAGATTCTTCAAGCGGACGTGAATAAGAACATCCTCCTCAAAATAAGTTAAGGGCTCCCAGGTATGAAAGTAATGTCGTAAATAAATCTGAATATATTCTCATTTGTGGACTTACTAGTTCTTCTCCACCAAATTCATGGGATGGTTGGTTGATAGTGGGGCCACTCATCACTTCTATGGATACAAGGAAGTCCTCTCTAATATGGTAGAGAGGGATAATAAGTTGAAAAAGATTCTAGGAGATAACTCCACTCATCCCATAAATGGATTTGGATCCGTTAAATTTCAGTTGAATTTGGGAGAATCAGTATTGTTGCATGATGTTATGTATGTTCTAGGTCTAATGAAAATTTTGATATTTATATCCACATTGAAAGATAAAGGGATGAATGTTGCCTTCATCAATGGAATTTTTTTGACTTGGCATTACAAAATTTTTGAGGTCTAATATGGGCCCCCTAAGAAAAATGTACAACCAAAATAAAATTTATAAGAACCAATAGGATTCAATATGATGATGTCAAACATGGGGTATGATTCACCATTTTTGGGGTAAAAAAGTAAAAATATTAAAAAATAATAAAATAATAGAACTACTTTTTCAACATATATTTTCAACTTATCTCCCTAAGGTTTTACTCAAATTTCGAGCAGGAGTACTCATTGGATGAAAAAATTAATTCCTTATCAAAGGAGTACCCATGTTGCATACTTTCAATGGACCCTACTACACGAAAAATGAGAAATACATGAAAACCCGTGATTGCAATAACATTTTTCATGTATTTATCATTTTTCGTGTAGCAGGGTCCATCAAAAGTATGCAACATGTGTACTCTTTGGATGAGGAATCAAATTATGCATCAAAAAAGTGTTCCCGCTCGAAAATTGAGTAAACCCATAGGGAGATAAGTTGAAAATATGAGTTGAAAAAGTAGTTTTTTCTTTTTTCCCTCTAAAATTTGATAATGTAATGTAATTTTATTTTATTATTTCCACAATTATTTTATAATTTCCTTAGGAGGCCCATTTTAGACCTCAAAATTCCCATAATTTTTGCTGATTTACCTATGAAAGATGCATTCACATTACGTCTCAGATCTGAAGGTTTCTATAAAGTCATCGGAAGGCCACTTCTAGAATTGGCTCATAACACCAATTGTCTAAGTGAATTGTGGCACCATAGACTGGGTCATTTACACTATGATGCTCTTCTGAAAATGAAGAAACTGGAATCATGTATTCCTGATGTTCAAGCTCATCATGATGGAGTTTTTCCAAGTTGTGCGAGTGGAAAGAAAACAAGGGGACCATTCCCCTCTAGTAAGAACAAGACAATTGATATCCTCCATCTCATTCATTCATATATATATATGTGTGTGGTCTAATGCCTATGTATTCTATTTTTGGTCATTTCTACTACATCACCTTTATTGATGAATTCTCAATAAAGACATGGATATAATGCCTTAAGCACAAGGATGAAGCCTTTGAAAAGTTCTAGGAATTCAAAGCCTTGATCGAAAAGAAATCAAGGAAAAGAATCAAGGTATTCAGGTCTGAAAATGGAGGGGAATAAATGTCAAAATAATTCATAGCATTCTGCAAGAAAGAAGGGATTAAGAAGGAAAATATTGTCCCATATACACCTGAACATAATGGCTTAGCTAAAAGGAAGAACCGGTCTATATTAGAAGTTTCTTGTGCCATGCTTCACAATCAAAAGGTAAAAAATGTTTTGTGGGTTTAAGCCACACATGATGTTGTATATGTCCAAAATTGGGTGTATTAAGCATTAGAAAACAAAACCCTCGAGGAAATATTCACAGGTTCCAAGCCTGATATTAGCCATCTTCGTATATTTGGATTCCCCGTATACTTTCATGTGCTGAAGGACAAAAGAAATAAGTTGGAATTTACATGAAGAAAAGGTACGTTTGTGGGTTATTGTGAAAAAACTAAGGCATACAAAATATATATTCCTGGTCAAAGGAAGGTCAAAATTAACAGGGACATAACTTGCGATGAAAATGCATCTCTTGGTAAAGTAAGAGACCTTCCTCTACCTCCTCCTCCCAAGGAAGAAGATGATGACTGGGATATTCTGGATTGTCCTTCTATGCCCGAGTCAGATAATATTGATGTTCCCATGGAGCCTATTGGTCCCTTAGATCCACCTCCCAGTAACCCTCCTATGAAGAAGATATCACTTTGGCTTTGCGATACTGTACAGGATAATGGAAGGAATGTTCCTATTCACAGATCATTTAGAGAATGGAAGAAACCACGCATGTATCAGGGATATGTAGCTGTCGTGAGCACTATGATTCAAGATGAACCATACTCATTCGAAGAAGCAGTCAAAGAAAAAGTTTGGAAGGATGCTATGGCTGAAGAACATGATTCTATTGTGAAAAATGATGTATGGAATTTTGTGCCAAGACCGAATGGGAAGTCAGTTGTGACTTCAAAGTGGTTATTTAAAATAAAAAATGGAATCGATGGCAATGTTGAGAAATACAAAGCTATGTTCGTAGCTCAAGGTTTCTCTCATAAAGAGGGAGAAGATTACGATGACATATTTTCTCTTATGGCTCGTTACACAACCATTTGTTCGATAGTTTCCCTTATTGCTAGTCAAGGAATAAAGATTTTGTCATTTAGTCGACAATTTTGTAAAAGATTTAAACCCATTCTGCATGTTTATAATGTAAATGATCTTAGTAAGACCATCATGTATGTAACAACCTAGGTAAGCCTACTATTTTGTTGACAATTTTTATCCCAGGAGATTTTTCGTCTCATTGATTCATCTGTCTCTCTAAACACAAATTGTCGGCAGAGTTTTTCCCCTCTAGCCTTACCCCAAAGCTAGGGTGGATTTTTTCATTAAGATATTAAGTGATTCCTAATGTTTTTTTATTGAGTCTTGTAAAACTAATTTGGGAATGATCCTAGATAATTAGCTAGATCATTTTAATACAAATTTTTGGGTCTACTAGATCATATTTTGAGTCATAGAATTGGGTAGATAATTGAGGGTCTATTACGAATGTGTGTTCCCCGTCATGGGTATAACGTATTAATCTTATGTAAAGAGGGTTGAAAAAATAATTAATCCCCTCATAAGTCTGTTAGTTAAAATTTTCTGGCCAAATTAAAATTAAAAACCCTAAGCCATAAATTTAATTAATTATATGTCCTACGTAAATTTAAATTCTTTAAATGCAAAATTCCTGGGTCTCTAAAAAATTTTAAAGGCCCCATGCTAAGGAAATATTAAAAATTAAAAAAAAAATAGACCCTTGGGCCTTGGTAGTTGATTTAAAGTCAAAAATTTGAGGTAATTAACTAAAAATTATTATTTTTGAGTTAATTAAAAATGAATTAAATGAAAATTTTGAAATTCCTCAAAAAAAAGAAAAATCGACAGACGAGATTTAAAGATAATCAAATCCTATTTAACGGTTGAGATTACTTTGATGGGATCAAGCAAACTAGCCGTTGGAGAATTTATCTATAAATTAGAGGTCGGTATCAGTCGATAGTTTCATCCGATCTTTTAGATCGTGCACTAGCTCTTGAAGCTCTCTTGTACTAATTTTTGGAATAATACAAACGAGGTCTTTGGGGTTTTAATTGATGGTTGTGTTCATCTTTGACATTTTATGGTAATCTTGTTCTTAATAATCTGCAGGTAAATATTTTAATGAATTGTTGATTAATAGCTCTTGTAGAGTAATCTATGTTGGAATCACAATTGTTGTTAGACCACAACCCACAAGTGTTAGTCTCCGCTACAATCGCCAGAGTTAGGATCCACGAGAGGTGATTAGTTCATGTCGTGAAACACGCGGGGAGCGTTGAACCCAATGTCCCAAAATCTCCCCCGCAACGCGAGCCGGTTAAGTTTCAAACTTGAGACTTGTCGCTCTGATACCACTTGTTGGAATCACGATTTCCATTATACCAAAACACACAAGTGTTAGTCTCCGCTATAATTGCCAGAGTTAGGATCCATAAGAGGCGGTTAGTACATGTCGTGAAACACACGGGGAGCATTGAGCCCAATGTCCAACAATTTATTGCACAACTACCTTGCTTAGGTTATTGGATTAAGGATAAGAATTTTAATTGGATTGAATTAGCAAGTATCTCTAATTCTTGAAAAAATTATTCTTTATCTTATTTCTCTATTGATTTAACAATTTAAATTGAAGTGTGAAGAAATCTCTCGGATTTAAAATTGGGCGTTTGGGGAATTCCTCGGCTGGACCAACTGACTCCCAAGGAAATAAGATATGAAGAGCCCTCTGAATCTAATTCCACAAGCTTATCTTAAGCTCTCTTCTTCCAGAGTTTTCTAGAGCTTGTGCGTAAATAATAAAATACATCTTAACTTTTATTTATCGAATTTAAAGTTAGACCTAACTGGCAAGAGCCTTAGATCTTCAGAGCTGGGAGCAGAGTCAGACTCAAAATATTGTGCATAGATCTGTAAATATATTGTATAGTTTTGTAATTTTTAATGGTGTAAATATTTAGAAATATTTTAGTTTTTTTTTTCTAATTCGGGATGGGGTTTCATTTTCGACTTTTGTATATGTGTTGGGTATCTGTGTTTTCTTGTTTCTGGTTTGTGTGGGTGATATTTGAGGGTTTTCAAAAGAAAAAAAATAAGATCTGAGACAGATCTAGGCCCTGGAGGGTAAGATCTGATCTCAGGATCATGATTTTTGTAAGGATATTCAAATTAAATTTTTTAAATATGAGTTTATTGGGTGAATTAAATTTTTGAGCGAAGGAAAATTTTCGAATTTTTTTTTTTAAGTGCACCAGTTGTGCCTACATTTTTCTGCTACATTTTTCCCTAATTCCGTAACTCCTTCCCTAAGCTCCCATTGCATTTCTTGTTCACTGCTACGTTTTTCCCTAATTCCGAAACTCCTTCCCTAAGCTCCCATTGCATTTCTTGTTCGCTGTCAAAGATCCCTCTCAGCCTTCTGCATCCTTTTTCTTGTCACTACCTTCTCCATAGCCCTTTCTTTTCTACGTTTTCATCCTTGCTCCCATAACCTTTCATCTTGTGGGCTACATCTCTCTTTATGCGGCTCTTATCCTTCATGCAGTTTGGCTTCCATCGAGCTCGCAACTCCCTTCTATCCTTCCTACCTCACTACCTTCACATCTTCTCCTCATCGAATCTTCTTTCCTTTGCTGCGTGGCCTCCCCGTGATCTCTCACGCAGCCTTTCGTTCACCCTTGGTTGCTTCTTCTGGCATCCCTACTCTCTGTCGACTGCTCCCTTTCTCTTGTGTGCTCCCTTCATCTGCTGTTTCCCGCTCGTCCTCCTCCACGCTGTTCTACACCTAAATCAAAAGAAAACGATTCATAACATTTCACTTTTTCTTTTATGAAATGTGGTTTAGATTTAACATTTGGAATTGAGATTATATTTTTATGACATTTCGATTCCGATTATATTATTTTGTAAATTTTGATTCTATTGTGGGTTTAGCTTTAATTTTTCATAGAAATCAAACAAATTTTAATTAACCACTAACATAAAAAAAAATATAAAATTTCATTAATTTTTTAACATTAGTCAAATTTAATTTAATTTTTTTTTTGTATGATACTTAATTTTTTTTTGGGAAAAAAAACAATTTTTGGGACATTGGGGTTTTGAGCCATTTAGATGATAAAAGTCTTAAGCCTCAAGGAAAATATTTAACTATGGAGCAATTATTAAAGCTGACATGATTTAATTTTTTAAATATCCTAATTTTGACTATAGAAGAAAAATAAGAACTTTTATTGGATTTGCATTATTTTGGAAGATCATTTAATCCATAAATTGCTTGACAAAGTGTTTATTTAGCATAAAAAATTTCATGGTATTTATTGATGATTATTATTGAGGCTTAAGCGCTAAATTCTTTCATATGCTTCAATTGAGTTTGATGATCATTGGCATGGGATTTTTAAATGTTTTCTATCAATTAAAATCACATATTGTTTAATTAACTCTTGTTTCATTTACTTGAATTATTGGATCTTTATTGAACATTCAAGTTTGGGAAACTCTCAAGTAATTGTGATCAATATTTTTTTAGCACTCTTTTGTGGATCTATGAAAATTTTTATATCTTTCAATTGGGTAATTTTTGGCATCTTCATAATCAGAATTTTCTCTTAAGTACTTTGAATTTTAATCATAAAAATTGTAATCTAAGTGCTTTGGGTTTTAACATCACATTTCACTAAAAATGCTCATGCATTTGCATATTAAGATATCCTTTCATATTTAAAATCCACTTCCAAGAATAAAATTGGTCGACAGAAAGATAGGTACCCATCCATATTTTCTTGAGAAGCCTAGTTTTAGTGGTACTTAAAACGGTGACCTTGCAATCGTCAGAGCCACAACTCTATGTAGCACCAGAGGCGCTGGGTACGTTAGATTTTCAGGAGAGGTATCGTTAATCACACCTTATTGTGCTTCACCTTAACTTCTCTTTGCCACTTACTACGAAATCAGGCTCAGTATAGAAAGGATCAAAGGGTCTGGACTTAGAATAGAAATTTAATTAAAATTAACCAAGATTCCTACATTTCACATTAGTCTTAGGATCTGCATTGCATACAAGATAGTTATTCATCCAAGCAACATTTTCTCATCAAGTACTTGGTCCTAAATTCTTAGAAAGATAGTTGAATCCATAAGGCATTGGTATAAATCATTCAAATCTAATCAAATCCTTTAATCTTTCTAAATCTATTACAAGTATTTGGTCATTTAACTATGTCTCCCGAACTAGTTGGTTCCCAACTAGTTCTTCTTCATTCCATTTCCATAGGGTCTATTACTGTCTTAATGTTTAGTGATAAAAAATACTCTTTTCAAATTTACTTGGTATTGGTCCTAGGTCAAAATTTCGTGTTTCAAGTCAATTTTCAAATAAAATTTTGTTCACTGAATTTGTCTAGGTGTGAAATTCTACTCCCTTCTCTCCATTCATGTTCATCATTATTTCAGAGGTCATATCATATATTAATCAACTGGGGTATGAGGTCATTCACCACACCTTCATCTAGGTCAGAGTCTAGGTATAATTTTTTTCTCCACTATAAGGTCCAATCATGTCATGAAAGAAAGCGAAAAGAGTCATTTTCACAATACAAAGCATCCCCATTGGGAGTTAGCAAAGATAGGAAAATAAAGTAAAGGCAATTTGTATGTTCTCAAAGAAGTATGCTACATGGTCAAAAGAGCTCCTCTCTCATGCTCACAACTCTCCACAACCATCCAAAGATTGGTAGTTTGCTACGTTTTTTCCTTTCAAGCTCCAAGAAACCATCAGAAGGGTCAGTTCATCATTTCTCAAGTTTTAGAGGCTTCCAAGTCATTAAGTGATCATCCCTCACCTTTCATTCAAGTCAATTTATTAGCAAATGAGTGGATTCTTTCCTTAGGTTTTCTCCACTATGTTTTTGGTGTTTTCCATGTACGGTTTGTTTCAGTTGGTAAAACCCTAATTATATCATCTAAAACCTTCATACAACATTCATACACCATACCATAACACTCCCTATTGCTCACAACCTTCCTTTCCATCAATTTCATCAAAACCCTAATATTCACTACATTCTTACATAAAAACTAGTGAAACCCTGTGTTTTGACCTTTTGGGCACCTTCCTCATATCCATTTCTAGAAATTTCACTTGTAGTGTAAATCCAACTCATTACCCCACCTCCCCAATTTTTTATGGATTTTTCCCTAACTTCCTTCCACTCCATTTATGTCCCTAAAAATACCCTACCAGCGTCCCCTGGTTTTTTAATTATACACCTCCCCTACACATCTCATCCAACTAGGGTTTCATATTGTTGAAAAACACCATGGATGGGGGAAAGAAGATCCATAATGGAGGCCATAATTTCCAGGTTTGAGCAAACTCAGACCCTTGGAATCATTTTTTAGAGCTTCGTGATCATTTTCTAGGATTTACATTGGACACAGGGACAATTTTTCTTCAAAATCAATTTATGAATTAATGGAGTTGAATTTTACAAAATTTGTAGAGATTGTTGTAAATAATATGCCAAATAACAAAAAACTCCTTCAATTTATGCTCAGGTGTTATGGTTTGAGCGAAATGTGCAAAATACAGTTGCTCTAGATCATTTTCTACACTTTTGGACACGTTGTCTTAAAATCAAATTTTCAGGAGTTTGGAGAAGGGGTTTGCAGTGCTTGATGATTCTATTTTGTATCATACATCATAATATTTCCAACCATACAACTTTCATCCCAAAATTCCTCTGGGAAGGCCTTCAAACTCTCTCTCAAAGTAGGCACGATGCTTCTGCTGAGAGTTCACTACGCTTATGCAAATCTTTAGTCATCAACTTCAAACTTGGATTCTAATAAAAAGGAGAGTATTTTGGAAATTTGGAGGCATTTGTTTTTCATAACATACCAAATAACAAAAACCTCTCTCCATTTGGAAAAAAACGTTATGGTTAGAGAGATAGTGATCCATATTTAAGCCCTATGTTTGCAGATTTTTTTTTTTTGGAAATTTTGGAAATTTGGTCTTTGCAGAAGCATCGTGCAGCGGCATGATTCTTTTTCTCAGGGCACTCAAATGAAGAATGGCTTATTTATATGGATGGATTTTTAGTTGTACATTCCAAATCAAGTCCTTGTTTTTCTTGACACCTCCTAATTGTGGATAAAATGCCAAAAACTGCCTCTTTTTCATGATTCTGCCAATGATTTTGACCAGGCATGACGATTCTAGAGTGAGGTTGAGAGAATCGAGTTTTGAAGGTATTCCATGGGTGTTTTCTCAGTTTTGAAGGTGCATTGGAAAGTAGACACATAAGGCTACCTAGCCCAACCTTTAGAATTGCAAATAGATGTTTTAAAGTGGGTCAAATTCACCTCTAAATAGGCGCGACACTTCCACTGGAGAGGCAGGACGTTTCTGTAAATGGTGCTACGTTTCTGCATTGGATTCCCTTTGGACAGTTGTTAAACCTAGAAAAATCCATAATTCAAATTTTAGCTGTCCCATGAGGTTTTTAGCCTCTTGTGATGAGGAAACATGTAATTTAATGAAGGAGACTCACACTCCTAGCCTTTAGCTAAATTTAGGGAATAGTTTCTAACTTCCCTATATTTTAGGAAGTGACTCATGTGATGTAATTATGATTATTTTTTGATAGGATTTAGACCATATGAGGTTTCATGACTCTTATTTTCCTATATGTAGTCCAACTCAATCCATTTGAAGGGTTGGATAGTTGTTATTTGTAGTGGAGCTATTGTACAAACTTTTTTTTTCAGTGAATTCAAAGGATGTTGCAGCTATACTCTTTAGATTCTAGTGGTACAATTTTGAGCATTGTTTCTTCTCTTTTATTCCATCAAGTTAAGTTATGTCACCCTTTTCATCACATGCATGCTTTTGCATGTTAATCTTATGAGTTTATAGACATAAATAATTTCCTTCTATGCTTTGTTTTATAAGATTTACATGGATGTGTTTATTCTTCTGAGTGACCAATCAACGTTACTTTATGTGTTAACTAAAATATGTGTTGATGCGCCAACTAGAATATTTCAGATTGATAATTTATCAAGGTTTGAATCAATTGAGTAATAGATTCAAGGAGTTGTTGCGACCCAAAATATCACCTAGAGGTAAAATTCTTAATCATAATGGGAGATCCAAGATGAAATTATCAAACAAGCCACCCATTGTCACCTAATCAGTGTCCTCACTTCTCAATTGAAGTCTAAGGGGCTTCCTAACCTGATGGTTTTCCTATGACCCAAAATAAGCTTGATCAAGTAGTATAAAGGAAAATTTATTCTAGCTAATATTGACTAAAGAAACTTGTTATTTAGTCCTAAGGGAAATATTATGCTGATATGAGTACCAAATTACCCATATGTTGGGAAAAAATACTGAGAGGGGGGGTGAATCAGTATTTAGTGCTAACTGAAAACTTTTTACTTTTTCTTGCTTTAAAACCCATACGCTACTTTACTGAACACAACTCGCATATACACGCAGATATCATTAAGAAAACTTGCGTATGTCCAAAGATCTAATTATGCATTTAATTCTTAACTTAGATCATTGCATCATTCATTCATTGGATGTTTAGTAAGTAGTAAATAGGTGTAGTAAGAACAGAATAAACCATCACACATAAGCAACACACATGAACACCAGGATTTAAGGTGGAAACCCAATTCGGGAGAAAACCACCGCTGCCGTAGTCTCAGTCTTCAATATTTATTATATAAAGAAAAATTCTTACAACCATGTACTGGCGCAGACTCATACCAGCACGCAGGCACCCACCTGCAGAAGGCTACAACCTTCTCTCGTTTACCAGCCTCTCCTGGAAGGGAGCTACAACCCCCTGCTCTCGTTTACCAACCTCTCCTGGAAGGGAGCTACTACCCCCTACTCTCGTTTACCAGCTACCTCTGGAAGGGAGCTACTACCCCCTTACTAAAGGCTTCGACCCTTAGCACCACTGCAGACCACATTTCATCAATTTTCTTACAGGATCAAACAACTTCAACACAACCCTTCACTTATCAACAAACATATGCTGCCCAATACTTCAAGCAGAACAGTGAGACCACTGTAACTAAAATATCAGAGATAACCCAGACTTCAAAATAGATATGCAGATGTAAACTCAACCCTGAACATTAATTCAAATACCATACGTTGTTATCCTTTATGTAACCTGCATATATACGCGTCTTTATTCACTCCAACCTGCGTATGCTTCAGTGTATAGTAACTTTGTATACGCGAATTTTCTTCACCATTTCCGCATATGCACGCGCTTTCCTTTTCACCTACTAGCGTATTCTTCTGTGTATGCTTTCTTTCAGAATTAGTTTAGACTCATATTCAGATCTGAGATCAGATTTCTGTTCAAACAATCTATCAACCATACAGAACTATTTATACAGTCATTAGTCATTGAATCATCAACCAATCAACCAACAACTTGATCTTTAATCAACATAATAAGCAGCACAATCAACAGTTAAACAACCCAGATCTGTATGAATACATCATTGACAGATAACAGTAAAACAACAAAACAGATCAGACATTTCATTCCACATACTTCAGCAAAACCCTAGTTCCATATATGCTTTTATTTCACTGACCCTGACTATATACACACTTTCACAGAGACAAACCTGTGTATACTTCAGTGCATTTTATTTTTAGAAACCCTGACTGCCATATGCGCTTTTCTTTAAGCGGACCCGCGTATATACCCGCTTTTCATGAAACGAACCTGCGTATCGATCTATAAAAGATAAACTTTGCAGAACAGACCAGATCTATAAACTTACCCAGATTTCTTCAATTTCTTCATCAAACTTGTGCCAGGTCTTCATCATTTCTTTTCAGATCATCCTAGAGATTCATCATTTCTAGATCTAGAGATCTTGAACCTTCATCATATCCATAGGTGCATCATAGATTCAGATCTAGAAATTAAGAACAGAGTTCCACCATGCAGATATACTTTAGAGTGAAGTATTCATTAAAACCCAGACATATGCACCCCTTGCACTATTATTCTCTTCTCCTTATATAGGTTTAGCCTTTATCAATACCATGAGTGAAAACCACAAAACTTTCGATGGTATTCCTGGACAGGATCAAATAGATAATCCAGCGCTCAATACTGTGGGCCAATACCATGGTAATGTCCCCTGGTTTTATAAATTTGGAGCGCAAATAGGCATATGCTACTTGGTACGTACTTTTCCGCGTACATACGCTACTTCACCTTTACAAACCCGCGTATGTTTTGTGACATATCATATTTATCATTTCTCTGGCACTTACTGAAATTTCTTTCTCTACTGCTTCTGAGCTGCTCTGTAGATACATCAGATTTTCATCATTAATAAACTCATCAAGTAGGTTTCCATCAAGGACAACACATTGCATCATATTGCCAACAATATCCCCCTTTGGACTTAATAGCAACCATGATGGTGTTTGATCACCACAACAGATAGATACATTGAATATAACCATTATGCGAACACCATGATACTCTCCCCCTATTCAAACACCATGACACTCTCCCCCTTTGACATCAAGGGCAAAGGGCAGATCAAACCAAAACAAGGTTTGTCTTCTCATGTAGAAAGAAGAGCTCTGTAGATCTGATGTGTATTGAAGTTACCATGCTCCCCCTGAGTTCATGCTGAATCTTCAAACATATTTTTCAATGAAGTACATGACTCTATGAACTTTCCTATCACTAAGGACTCATACTTACATCAATGATCCAACCAAGTGGATTTGCATATGAGACACAAGTACCCAACCAAGTGGGTTTACAAATTTGATCAATGTCCTTACATGACTGAATATTACAATTTTACTTCATAGGTCTCAACATGAAATTTTGTAATAAATACCAAAAAGACCTCAAGAGAGAGATCATATTTCAAAACCATCATAATGCCAACAATGCATAATTCTTAGCAAGGCTAATGCTCCCCCTGAACCTGTACACCTATTCTTGAGCCATTTTACTCCTTCATCTCCCCCTTAGCTTGTGCATCCTGAACACTTTCAACAGCAAATCATCAAGGCATATTCATCAAATATCAGAGAATGAAACATAAATATGAGAGCTGAAACATCACCAGAGATACCCAACAGCACCATAGCTGTGCTGAAGAATGTTGATCCAGAAAAATTTGTCAGCAACCACCCATACGCGGTTTTCTTTGTATAAACTCACATATATACACGACTGTCCTTCCGGAAATCCGCGTATCCAATTTAATCTTCTGCATTTAAGCATATCTGATCTTCTGCATGGCAGAGACTACTCCCAACTTCTGTCTGAGATATTCGAACGCTTCCCTGGGTAGAGGTTTGGTGAATATATCAGCAACTTGTTCTTTGGAGGGAACATACTCCAATTTCACTTTTTGTTCAAGAACTTGTTCACGTAAGAAGTGATATTTGATGGGAATGTGCTTGGTCTTGGAATGCATAACAGGGTTCTTTGAGATACTGATGGCACTTGTGTTATCACACATAATGGATATAGGAGGTGAACATTTGATTTGAAAGTCTTGTAAGGTTTGCATCATCCAAAGAAGTTGAGTGCAACATGATGCGGCAGCCACATATTCTGCTTCTGCTGTAGATAAGGAAATAGAGTTTTTCTTCTTGCTAAACCAAGATACCAACCAGGGCCCCATATAGAATGCGCCACCACTAGTGCTTTTCTGATCATCAATATTTCTAGCCCAATTTGCATCAGTGTAAGCATGAAGTTTGAGATCAACATTCTTTGGATATCATAGTCCAAAGTCTTGAGTTCCTTGTAGATATTTGAGTATTATTTTGAAAGCCTGAAGGTGAGACTCTTTTGGATTAGCTTGGAATCGTCCAACAATCCCAACTGCATGCATAATGTCTGGTCTAGTCCCAGTGAGATAAAGTAGACTTCCTATCATAGATCTGTATTCTGGTTGATTCACGGTGGGAGAATCATCATGAGAACTGAGATTACATCCGGTTATCATTGGTGTACTTACAGGTTTGCACTCTTCAATGCCATACTTTTTCAGAATTTTCTTAAGGTATTTTGCTTGTGATAAGAATATGCCATCTGTAGTTTGATGCACTTGCAAGCCAAGAAAGAATGTTAGTTCCCCAAGTAAAGACATTTCAAATTCTTGCTGCATAGCAGAAGCAAATTTCTGACTCATAGATTCTTCATTACTTCCAAAAATGATATCATCAACATATACAACCACAATCAATAGTTTATCATTTTCGGTTTTTGTGTATAAATTGCTATCAGCAGACCCCTTTGAGAATCCTTGTTGATGAAGATATTTGTCAAGACGATAATACCATGCCCTTGGAGCTTGTTTGAGACCATATAGAGCCTTTTTAAGTCTACAAACAAGTTTTTCATCATTTCCCAAAATGAATCCTTCTGGTTGTTCTATATAAAATTCTTCTTCTAGGTCACCATTGAGAAAAGCAGATTTAACATCCATTTGATAAACTTTGATTTGTTGGAAGCTTGAAAAAGCAAGAAACATTCTTATGGCTTCAAGTCTAGCTATAGGAGAAAAAGTTTCTTCAAAGTCTATACCTTCTTGTTGAGCATACCCCTTGCAAACAAGTATAGCTTTATTTCTTATAACATCCCCATTCTCATTTAACTTATTTTTGAATATCCATTTAGTTCCAATGACATTTTTGTCATGAGGTCTTGGTACCAATTCCCAAGTGTGATTCTTTTCAATTTTATCAAGCTCTTCATTCATGGCTTGAATCCAACATTCATCTTTGCTAGCTTGATTGAAATTGTGTGGTTCAATAGTGGATAGAAATGCCAGATATCTAGAAGATCCCACAAGAGTCCTTCTTGTTTGTACACCTGATCCGTTTTCTCCCAAAATTTGAGATTCTGGATGATTATTTTGAACATATCTGGATGGAGCTTTTTCAAATAAATCATCTTCAGGTTCTTCATTGGGTTCACTGTCGATATCATTTCTATTTGATGTAGAAGGATATATGTCACCATCGTCTTCATCTGTTGTTTGCTTTTCTTCTTCTGGAGCTGCAGGAGACTCATCAATAACAACATCAATACATTCAACAATCTTCCGAAGTCTTTTATTGCAACATTTATATGCTCTACTCCTGGAGGAGTAACCAAGAAGTATTCCTTCATCTGCTCTGGGTTCAAACTTGCCAAGTTTTTCATCATTATTTTTGATAAAGCATTTGCTTCCAAAAACTTTAAAATGCTTCACAGTGGGAGGATTACCATACCAAAGTTCATATGGAGTTTTGTCACTATTTACACGACCATGTGCCTTGTTAAGAATATTTACTGCTGTATGAGCTGTTTCTCCCCAAAATGTGTCAGGTGTTCCGGAATCATCAAGCATAGCTCTAGCCATTTGTTGAACTATTCTATTCATTCTTTCTGCTACGCCATTTTGTTGTGGAGTGCCGGCTACAGTAAACTGTCTTTTTATGCCATGTTGTTCACAAAATTCAAGGAATTCATCTAAAGTATATTCTCCTCCTCGATCAGATCTAAGACACTTGATTTTTAGATCTAATTCATTTTCAACCAGAGCTTTGAAGCTCTGAAATTTCTCAAATGCTTCATCTTTGTGTTTAAGCAACCCAATCCAACACATTCTAGAGAAATCATCAATAAACAAGATATAGTATTGTTCACCACATGGTGACTTTTTCCTCATAGGTCCACATATGTCAGTATGAATGAGTTCAAGAGGCTTACTTGATGATCCTTCCTTGGCATTAAACTGTACTCTGGTCTGTTTACCAAATTGGCAAGACTTGCATATGATATTTTCGGGTAGAGTAATATTGGGAAGATCACGGACAGCTTTATGTGTTGATCTGAGAGAAGCTCAGATGCCCCAACCTTCTATGCCATAGCCAGTTTTCTAAAGATTTACTCAAGTAACATTATTCTTTGCAGTTATTCAATACATATAGGTTGCTTGGAGTTATTTTTCCTTTTATAATTGTTTTACTTGTATAAGATCACGTACCACACATTCTTTTGAACTAAATACAACTTCAGTTCCTTGATCACACATTTGACTTACACTTAACAGGTTATGCCTTAATCCATCCACATACATGACATCATTAGCTTTCACCTTTTCTTTTAGAAACACAGACCCTTTTCCCTTAATTACCGCAGGAGTATCATTTCCAAGTGTAACCTTCTTTTCCTTTTCTAGAGCACTATATGCAAGAAGTTTGTTTTTGTCACCTGTCATGTGTCTTGAGCATCCACTATCAATATACCATTGATTTTCTTCACCTTCTGCAAATAACGCTATGCCATAATTTTCAACCTGTAATTCCTTCTTTTTCCATACTTTGGAGCTTGAAGGAAAATTCTCTTTTGGCTGAACTTTGCTTCTGCATTCAGATTCTTCATGGCCAAAGTTATTGCAATAAGCACATTCAACTTCATTTAGAAGAGGAGAAAAGTTGTTATAGGTATTATTCTTTGTTTCAATATCAATCCTTTTCTTTCTTGCTTCTCTTGTCATGATGGTTTTATATGCAACACACTAAACAACTTTATGACCAAAATTGTGACATGAGAAACATTGTCCATTGAAGAAGAAATTTCTGCGATCATGAAATCTTTTACTTGAATTTACCTGTTTATTGGTGTTTCTTTGAAAGATATTCCTGTTAGTGTTCTTTGAATTGAGATGATCATGCTTTACCTGTAAAGATTCTTTATTCCCTTGCTGAGTGGCAGAATGTTGTAAACCAGTTGTAGCTGCTTTTAGATAACTTGGTGCTGAAGCCTAAGAAGATTCTCCGATATATCCAAGACCCGTCTTTATGAGAGGAGAACGTTGTACCTTAATAATCTCATCTAAGGTTTCAGATCCTTTAGCAAATCTAAGATTCAGAGTATTTACTTTCTCAAGTTATTTTCTTAGACTTACTACTTCACACTCCAATTTCTCATTGCGTTTCTCCTTTTCTTCAAGCTGATTTTCCAGAGTCTCTATGGTTATTTTACTTTCTTCTAAGCGTATTTTACTTTCTTCTAAGCATATTTTGAGTTGATTGTTTTCTTCAAGAAAATCGTTGTCCTCTAGAGCATCCACAAAAGTATCCTTTTCTTCTCTAGATTCTTTTTCAAATGCCATGAGAAGTCTAAGATCTTGTTCACATTCTTCCTCACTATCAGATAACCGATCACTGTCTTCATGAGTATAGTAACTTTTTCTAGTGCTAAACCGATTCTTATTCCTTCTTGCTACTTCCTTCCCTTTTGCAGATGTTTCTTTATGAGGACACTTAGCAGCATAATGACCAAGTCTTCCACAATCAAAACATTTGAAAGGAAGCTTACCTTTGAACCGTCTTGTGCCAAGTTGAAGTTTCTTTACAAAATTTGCCTCATCTTCTTCTAAGATATATCCTGATCCTTCTGCTTCTTGTACTTCTTTCCCTTTTGTAGAAGCTCTAAAGACGACTTCTTTGACTTCTGATGGTTCTCCTCTTCTCATTTCATATGCAGTTAGTATGCCATGAAGTTGCACCATAGTAAGATTTTCAAGATCCTGTTTTTCTTCAAGAGCAGAAACTTTTGACTCAAATTTTGCCGTTAGAGATCTTAAAATTTTCTCAACCAAAGTGGATTTGGTTATTGTTTCTCCCAGATTTCTCATACAATTTACAACATCATCAAGACATAAAAATAAACTGGCAATACTCTCATCACTATGCATCTTCAAATTTTCATATTCAATTATGAGAGTTTGGAGTTTTGCACTTTTTACCTTTGCGTCACCTTCATAACTTAGAATGATTTTGTCCCATATTTCCTTAGCTGTATTCAGCTGCATGAATTTGAAAAATTCAGATTCAGTTAGACTTCCTGTTAGAGCATTGACCGCCTTTGCATTTGATTCATAATTCTGATTTTCCGTCGGATCTGTTGGTACTGTGGCTGGATATTGATATCCTCCTTCAACAATGGCCCATACATCTGCTCATAGAGACTGAAGATAGGATCTCATCCTTGTTTTCCAGAAGATTAAATTGTTTCTGTTAAAGAGCGAAGGCCTGATAGATGTTATTCCTTCTTGATTGCTCATCTTGCTTGATCTTCCTTCTAGCAGCTAAGCTTTTTCAGAAGGACCTGCTCTGATACCAATTTGTTGGGAAAAAATACTGAGAGGGGGGGTGAATCAGTATTTAGTGCTGACTGAAATTTTTTTACTTTTTCTTTCTTTTAAACCCATACGCTACTTTACTGAACACAACTCGCGTATACGCGCAGATATCATTAAGAAAACTTGTGTATGTCCAGAGATCTATTTATGCATTTAATTCTTAACTTATATCATTGCATCATTCATGCATCTGATGTTATTAAGAAGTAAACAGGTGCAGTGAGAATAGAAGAAACCATCACACATAAGCAACACACATGAACACCAAGATTTAAGGTGGAAACCCAATTCGGGAGAAAACCACCGATGTCGTCGTCTCAGTCTTCAATATTTATTATATAAAGAAAAATTCTTACAACCATGTACTGGCACAGACTCATACCGGTACGCAAGCACCCACCTGCAGAAGGCTACAACCTTCTCTCGTTTACTAGCCTCTCCTGGAAGGGAGCTACAACCCCCTGCTCTCGTTTACCAGCCTCTCCTAGAAGGGAGCTACTACCCCCTGCTCTCGTTTACCAGCTACCACTGGAAGGGAGCTACTACCCCCTTACTGAAGGCTTCGACCCTCAACACCACTGCAGACCACATTTCATCAATTTTCATACAGGATCAAACAGCTTCAACACAACCCTTCACTTATCAACAAACATATGTTGCCCAATACTTCAAGCAGAACAGTGAGACCACTGTAACCAAAATATCAGAGATAACCCAGACTTCAAAATAGATATAATGCAGATGTAAACTCAACCCTGAACATTAATTCAAATACCATACACTGTTTTCCTTTATGTAACCCGCATATATACGCATCTTTATTCACTCCAACCTGCGTATGCTTCAGTGTATAATAACTTTGTATATGTGACTTTTCTTCTCCATTTCCTCGTATGCACGCGATTTCCTTTTCACCTACTAGTGCATTCTTCTGTGTATGATTTCTTTTAGAATTAGTTCAAACTCATATTCAGATCTGAGATCAGATTTCTGTTTAGACAATCTATCAACCATACAGAACTGTTTATACAATCATTAGTCATTGAATCATCAACTAATCAACCAAAAACTTGATCTTTAATCAACATAATCAGCAGCACAATCAACAGTTAAACAACCCAGATCTGTATGAATACATCATTGACAGATAACAGTAAAACAACAAAACAGATCAGACATTTCATTCCACATACTTCAGCAAAACCCTAGTTCCATATATGCTTTTATTTCACTGACCCTGACTATATACACGCTTTCACAGAGACAAACCTGTGTATACTTCAGTGCATTTTATTTTTAGAAACCCTGACTGCCATATGCGCTTTTCTTTAAGCGGACCCGCGTATATACACGCTTTTCATGAAACGAACCTGCGTATCGATCTATAAAAGATAAACTTTGCAGAACAAACCAGATCTATAAACTTACCCAGATTTCTTCAATTTCTTCATCAAACTTGTGCCAGGTCTTCATCATTTCTTTTCAGATCATCCTAGAGATTCATCATTTCTAGATCTAGAGATCTTGAACCTTCATCATATCCATAGGTGCATCATAGATTCAGATCTAGCAATTAAGAACAGAGTTCCACCATGCAGATATACTTTAGAGTGAAGTATTCATTAAAACCCAGACATATGCACCCCTTGCACTATTATTCTCTTCTCCTTATATAGGTTTAGCCTTTATCAATACCATGAGTGAAAACCACACAACTTTCGATGGTATTCCTGGACAGGATCAAATAGATAATCCAGCGCTCAATACTGTGGGCCAATACCATGGTAATGTCCCCTGGTTTTATAAATTTGGAGCGCAAATAGGCATATGCTACTTGGTACGTACTTTTCCGCGTACATACGCTACTTCACCTTTACAAACCCGCGTATGTTTTGTGACATATCATATTTATCATTTCTCTGGCACTTACTGAAATTTCTTTCTCTACTGCTTCTGAGCTGCTCTGTAGATACATCAGATTTTCATCATTAATAAACTCATCAAGTAGGTTGCCATCAACTTCATCAAGTAGGTTGCCATCAAGGACAACACATTGCATCATATTGCCAACACCATATGATTAAGTTCGAAAGATATTCAACTTGGATTAATAATAATCTATCTAAAGAAATGCTCATAAATTGAAATTCTTCTTATTAAAATAAAGGTTATAGCATTTCATACAAGAAAATTTCATATCATAAACCACATTTTATTTTTATAATGAATGATATGTTGTTCTTTCATTCACCATTTGAACCAGATGAATCAATTGAAGGAGCGATTACTCATGCATTCAACAATGATTACTTATTTCAAATAATCCATAATGCTATCACAATTCAAAGATAAAATGAACATTTCAATGGTGATTGAGATACGTCAAATGAAAAACTTAATGATTATATATATATATATATATATATATATATATATATATATATATATATATATATATATATATATATATATATATATATGAGCATATCATAGCCACAAGTTAGAAAATGCCTCAAAACCAAATATGCATATAAAATTTTACAAACATTTGGTTGCAAGATCCCAAACTCAAGTACTATGTTAAGTATAGTTGGATGCAATAGTAGTAGAGTATGAAAAAAAAATATGAATGCATTATGAATATACAAAAAACATAGTTACCATTGAGCCAATATTTCATTCAAGTAATATATTCAACATGTACTAAAATGACATTGATTTAACATTGAATGTTATTGCATTGAAATATAAAGTTGCAAACTTTAAATTTTATAGTATCTTTGACAATGTTTAGAAATGCAAGAAAAATGTGAGAATGTTCAATCATTTTTGCATTCAAAGGACATGTATCATTCTCACTGTTAAATTTTACCATATTTTATTGCATAAACTATATTAGTGCTACCATGATCATAGTGAAAATAAAGAATCAAAATGAAGCTTAGAAATATGACCAATCATGAACAACATTAACACTATACATTAGTGAGTTCATTGTATTGCATTAGTAAGTCTTGAATTACATTTAGGTTTAGAAAAAGCCAAAAAAATATCACAATGATAAATACTTGTCACTATTACAACATACACATATAACCACCAATATTTTAGGAACATTAGATATCACTATGCTATACATAATTTTGAAACAAAAAAGAAATATTAAAACTGTGAACAATAATGATAACCTGATACATCAATGTGTGGAACAACTAATTGATCTTAGTATGCTAACATAAAATTGGAAAGGTCAATAATTCAAAAATTTAGGAGGTCATTTTATATTGTTATAGCATGCAATCTGTAAATAAGCCTCAACATTGGCTTAGAAGACTGTGCACAATGATATACTTTAGAGTAGAAATAAAAATACTATATAGTAAAACATGAAACCCTTATATATGAGGGTATAAAAACTGAAACCAAATATCTATTTCCAATAATTACCAATCTGTCAAACATATGTAATGTGTTGAATTTAGGTCTAAGTCTAGAGATGTGAAATAAAATCATATGAAACCTAGTTATGTTAAGATCGAGCGAGTAAAACCTTAAAAAAATTATGATGTGAAATTTAAACACAGATGAAACTCCAATGATGTAATGAAGTTACAAATTCAAGATTTTATGTTGTTGTTATGATTATATCCACAAAATAACTAGTCAATCATGATCAATCAAAACATATTTTTGGATTTAAAATATACCAATGGAGGATTGATTAACATTAACAAGATCTACTATATTATGTAATGTGAAAAAATGTAGATATAACAACCTAAATCAAGCATCGCACAATTAAACTTCAAGTTGTGAAACAAAACAAAATAAGATAAAGCAAGGGTGAAGAAAAGCTCAAGTTTTTGGTCGAAGATAAGTGATAGATCAATGGCTTAGGAGCTATGGAGTGTTTATGCAAAGGTCCAAGTGAAATATAAGGTCTAAGATGAGATAGTGTTGATGGCAATTATAGGATTTCCCTTGAATTATTATCTAGGGTTACGAGGTCCTCTACAAGGATAGATGGGGTGATTAGTTCATGAAGAATCATTTCCAAGTACAAAAAAGGTGATCTTAAATTATGGACAAGGCCAAATGGAAGATCCCTAGGGTGTCCTACCTCAATGAAAAAGTGGAAATCCTTAACAACCAAAGGGTAAAGGAAAGTGATCTATATCTTGAAATCCCTTCCAACCAGAACATGGTGTCCTTTGGCCTTGTTGTATATTTGTCCTTCATAAATATAAAAAAAATGTCCTAGTATAATGTCCCTTGAAAAACATCCAAAAATCACTTAGATATTGATAGATGTACAATAGCTCTTCAAGCTAGTTTTCTCATTAATCTCCAATATGTAAAAATGATAGAGGCTTGTTCCTTATATAGATGGAAAGCCTCCTCAAAACATTGTGTAATAAAATGTGTTTGAGATCTAACTATTGTTAAAAAAAAGTGGCCCAAGTCAAAATAAGGGGGAAAATATAATAAGTGGGCATGAATGACCCTCGTTAACCACCAATACATGGAACCCCATTAAATTTTTTCCAAGGTGCAATAAACCAATGCTAAACATGTTGCACAAAGGGGATAGGAAATGCACCCACCTTAAAACGTGATAAAACCCATGAAAAGGAGTCAACATGACCCAAGTATCATGGTGCACTCTAAAAAACACCCATGAGTGAAGGAAGAGGAAAAAACAAGCAATAACCACCTCCTAGAAGTGTGATGTCATCCATATATATGGGATGTCCCATCAAGCAGTCCAATGTAGCATGGTACATATAGATCGTCATTTAGGAAACTCATAAAAATATAATATTGTGGTCAATGCCACATTATCATGTAACAAATACAACAACTTGTAACTGCTATAACCTTGTAAATATATCCTACTAGTCCTCCAATGTCTTATTAAACTCTCACATATGGTTCAAGGGAGAATAATCATGCCAATGTGTAAGCAAGGAATCCAACTAGGTAACATGTCCCTTTAAGAGTGTTCCATGAAATAGTTGTGATTATGTGGCATCCTTGTCATCAATTTGTGCATCATCACAATTCACAATGCAATGCCATTTTTTCCAATAAAATGGAATGGGTCCTAATGTTAGTAAATATGGTTAAATATGGGTACATGTATGATGTATCCCAATGCAATGGCATGAATCTCGATAAAAGGCACTCACTTGGAGTCGTGAGTCCAAATTCTTATGTGCCATCAGGTGGTATATCTTTCGTGATTTATTTAAACACAACATAAGGTTAGTTTTATATTTTGTGTAATGTTTACCATGGGATAACAACAACTAACCCTTATATATGTGTCAAGCCCTAGAGCAAAGTGTGTTTTCGTAGTCCTCAAGTAAATATAGGTGACATAATGGAAAATAATGAAAGGGAAAACTTCATGTCATGGCCTTGAAATTCTAGTAATTATGTAGAGTTTTTTAATTTATATCATTGGCTTTCAAGAGCTAGGAATTTTTTATTGAGAAATCCATTAGGGAAGAAACTTATGTTTTTTCTTAAGTTGATTTATTTAATTTGAAATTTTTTATGATTTTTTACTCATTAGTTCTTCTCTTAAATTATTATATTATTTTCATCAAGAAAAATGCCAAACAATGAATATAATAAATGCAAAATAGGACATAATATGTAGGCACTTAGCTAGAGAAAAACCCTATGAAGGGGAAAACCTATTCAAACTCTTCCACTAGTACATTCAAATCAAATTGAGACAACCTAGAACTTTAAATGAAACATAGAGTTACTCCTTCCGCCAAGTCAGTTGTTAGCACAAATTTATTCACATCAAGTCTTCTTGTATTTCGGCTTCTTTGTAACTTCTAAAACTGACCTTATACCTTCAGCCCCTACAATTAGCTTTAGATTCCTTTCACATGTGATAGAAAATTTGGTTCTTAACTCTTTACTTTACTTGTCTCCTTACTTCTTGAACTTCACATCCTTTTTCTTAATACTTTGAATTGCAGATCAAATATTTTTTTGCATGATTGAATGAGTGCATGTATATATATAGTAGATCAAGACTCTTTTGAGGCCAGCTTGTAGGAGAGGAATACCAACATATAAGAGAGGGAGCCGAATTAGTGGAGGAGTCTCTTTGACACAAAACAATTCTTCTTCTTTGACTTTAGGTTCCCATGAAGGGTCTTTTACATTATGACTTTGACCTTGATACAATCCAAAAATCCTAGAGCACACAATGGGTGCCTTGACCTATTGACCAATGACCCAAGCACGAAATCCATGCTTTAATAATTTAATTTAATTTTACAATTAAATTTATTTTTATTTCTTTTTAAAAATACATTTCATCATGACTCAAATACAATTTGAAGACTGACACTAGTTACCTTCTTCAACACTCCCTTTTAACTAGGGAGGTATTCATAATTGCACATATATACACAAGTACAAGGTTGAACTAAAAATGATATGTTCTATGAAGAGTCACAACACACAAAGTGATACAGAATAGATACTTGAGCAAAGTATCTAACCGGTTGGGACTAAGGTGTATTCCAAGCTGTAGCCACTATAGGTGACATTAGGCTTCAACCCAGGGATCTAGGTATCGTATACAAGGTCGTAGCTCCACAATACCAACAATACCCTCCCTACTTGAGGATCTAGACATCATCATAGGCCAACCAAATGTCCTCCCAAGCATCTCGATGCCCCAAGATGTTTCATCTCTCCTTATCAACTAAATTAGATATATCCACTAGTCCAATCATGCTTCCAAAATGTTTAACATTCTTATGGAGAGATTTTCCTATAAAATCACAACCCCAATTAGAAACAAAATTTCAAATATATATAAATTAGCACAAAACTCTAGGGTATTCAATCATTTTGATGTTTCTCATGTTATCACAATATTCAAACTTATCTATATGGAAGATTATTTCTTCAATTTCTCCAACAACACCAACCTCAGCCTCAACACTCTTCCAAAACATCCATTCTTGTTCATATATTTTTGAGCAACAATTTTATTAATCATGAACAACCATTTGTAGTGATTCAACCATTCTCTCATCTCATTCTTTATTCAAGGTCTTATAGTTTTCACAATATTCCCTCCTTCTTAACTGAGGAGATATACCCTTTCTTTATCTAAGAAACCTATTTATTCCATCCATACATGCTCTTTTATTTGTATCATCATATTATCAGAGAAGATTCATTCCTTCAAGAACAAGGTCATCTATTTTTTTTTAATGTCATCAACTCCCTCTATTCATCATGCTCATCATTATTATCAATTCGTTATTAAGTATGAGATAGGTGAACATATTCAATAGCTTTAGTACTATGTACTTGAAAATCTTCAACAGTAATTACAACCAAGTATTATTGAGAAATGTAACTAGTTTCAATCTTCATAATTGTTTTACTCATTTCAATACATATCCTATGTAACAGACAAGAAAAGAAGAAAGAAAAATTAGTATTATTAAAGCATGGGTTTCATTCTCATTATTGATGGTATTCGAAGTCAAAGCATGTTCTTCATGCTTCTAGGGTTTGTTAGGTCTTAGGATTACTGTCATGAGTCAATGGAGTCAACATCATGTTTAAAAGACCCTTCTAGGTAATTTGTAATTGTAAAAATAATTATTTTTTAGTCTAGAAATTCCGAGAATATCCAAGAGTATAAGTCGGCCCTGGTATCCTCAAGTTGGCCTAAAGGAGGGAATTTTATCCCTTGAGAAGGCTATATAAAGATAATTTGAACTTCATTTGGAGATACACCCACTCACAAGTTTGATCATCAAGAAAGAGTTTGATATGTAGCTATGAAGGTGCAGAAAGGGAATGTGAAGGTTTGGAAGAAGATGGGAGGCTGAAATATCTTGTCATTGTGCTCCATCTCTATCATCCTTGTGAAATTATAAGGTTTATGGGTTGGAGAAATAGGTTGAAATTGCAGGTTCGAGTTGCAGGATGATGAAAGTGCAGAATATGTAGCTGGAAGAGGGAAAACCATTATCTTGGCCTCGTTGACATCGGGAGAGCTATCTTTCTCTAAGTAGGTCTTAGGAAAAGTTTTCATTGGGGCTGCAAGAAGCTAGAAGGGTGAAGAATTTGGGTCAAATTTGTATTTCAAGTAGTAGTGTTGTAGATAGCAGGTCAAATTTGTAAGGGAGAAGTAATTTGGTACAAAATCAAGGAATGACATGAGGAAGAGCCAACTTGGTACAAGGAGAATGACTTGGTCTAGGAATTATATCACTGTATCTCATTTGAAGCATATTCTAAAAGAGAAGAGTTTCCAGCTTTTTGCCTTAAAGGGGTTTTTCCTTGGCTGAGAGCCTATATCTATGTCCTCTTTTTTTGTTATAGTTTATTGATATTGTTTGATGAAAAAATATAACTAAATATCATAAAGAAGATAACTCAGAGACTCATAAGAAAGTATCAAGGTTAATAAAATAAGATATAATAAGTTTCCATTTTACATTTTCTAACATGGTTTTAGAGCTAAGGTGAGCAAAGAAGGCGATTGGAAGGACACTATTGTTGATCAAGGGTTAGGAAGCTCTCAAGGCCTAAAATAAGAAGACTACAATAAATAATATATCTTGAAGGAAGCTGGTTAAAATACTCATTAGTAGGATAACTTCTAATCTAGGGTTTCTAAATTAATAATATCAAAACTACATCCATCTCAAAAGGAGGGTATTGATCTCACAAAAAGGAATTCTATTTTTAAGGAAACAATCTTGGAAATTGTTGGAGGAGGAATCCTAGGGAACATATTTCAAGGGAATCATCAATAACTCTCCAAATATCTTGAAGACATCAAGAAAGTTGGAGATATTATTCAAGTAAGTATCACATTATCTCATAATGATTTAATCTTCAAGTCGTGTAAGTTCTTTCTGGAAGGAGAGAAAAAATCTCAAAGGGGAAATAAACTATCTAGCATGGAAGAAGAGGATTTACTTGATACTCATAGATCAAGATGTAATGGTATATGTTATCGGAGAAATTATTGAACTAAAAAAATAAAGGACACAAGAACTAGAGAAATAAAATAAATGGGAAGTAAGGGAAAAAAAGGATAATAGTGGACTCAATCAAGGATTATCTTGGTCCATGTGTGGAAAAACTGAAGACTTCCAAGGCGATGTACGAAAAGTTAGTGAAATTGTACTTGTAAGTACAACAAGTCAAAATATGTCATTGTGGAACAAGCTATATAGAATGAAGAAATAAAAGGACGAGGATATGGAATCCTTCCTCATGAGAGTCTCTCAACTAAGAGACCAATTTTAAGGAATTGGGGAACCCATCACTGATTCTGAGGTAACCGTATGTGTTTTGAATGCATTGCCACCAAAATGGAGCAATTTTGCAACAAGTGTCTAATCCAATAAGGATTCAACTTCCTTTGATGAGTTGTGGGCACAATGCATACTGTAAGAATCAAGGGTCAAGGTCAAGGATGACATTGGATCAGATGAGCAGACTCAAGCGTTTCTATCCCGAGTCAAGAAAATGAAGAAAGGAAAGTTTGGAAAATCCAAGAAGAAATATATGTCCTAGGTGCAATGTTTTGGATGAAATGAATTTGGCAACTTTAAGAGGGACTATCCAAAAAAGCAGACAATAAAATAAAGGATAGAAGTGAAGCTCATGTAGCCGAAACAATGGGATAACCTAAGAAGAAGTCAAAGAAGGAAGAAGTGAGGGATATTTACTACTGAAGAAGGTTCACTAACTTCTAGGTTCTTTATGAATGTTGATTTCTCTTTAAGAGAATATATTTTGCATAAACATCACGGGATAGAAGAATATGATAGTAGCATGTTTGGAATTTATTATGTTGCTTGATAGAAATCATATAGGATATAATATTATACCATTTTGTGTATTGTTCATTTAGATATTATCTAACACTATGTTAGAGGTTGTCATCTTTCTTAAGGGGATCATTATGATTCGAGAAGGACCATTATATTAAGAAGTCCTTGTGAAAATCATTATGTAATGTATTCTATGTAATGTGGAAACATGTTGGTAAAGGGATGAAAGGTTGCAATGGATCAAAATGCAAACTTTTGTGATAATGTATGAATAGCTAGATTGGATGAAATCATAGGAATGTATGGATAAGATTCATGTTTATGAGAATCTTGTGAAATAAAAGTTGGGTATTCTTAAGTATTTATGATGTTGGAAAAGAATAGAATTTGACTTACTAAATAATGTATGAAACATTAGGACTTTCTCTAGAATATGTATTAATTAACATCTAGTATGATCTTCGAAAGAATACAAGTTTTAACTTGATATTAAAGTTCGATCCTTGGGAACTTTGATGCAAGAAGTAAATATCAAGTAGAGATAATTGATGTGGATGTTGATGGAATGAGAATATCACCATGTTGAGGTAAGTTTATTTCATTTTGGTTTGGTTATCTGGTTAACATACTATTTTTGCTACCTTGTAGAATGGTGTGGGAATACATGATGAAAGTTGAGGAAAATTATATTGTATGGATGAAAAATATTGAGGGAAGCTCAATATCTAGCACCTGGAAACTATGAAGTCAAGATGGGTTCATCTTGGAAGGTATAAGTGTCAGAATATAACCCAAAGTTCAAAGAAGATCACTTTCATGAGGAAGCCATGGTTAGATAGAAGTTTGGTAAGGATAAATACAATGCCTTCATGTCAAATATGGAAAGTGATGAGAAATAAATTCAACCTAGATCCTATCACAAGAATGAAGAGTGGAGATGTTTCCATGCTACTTAAAAAATAAGCAATGTTGATGCAAGAGATGCGAAGGAAGGAGGGAAAGATGTAGCTATGAAGATCAACAAGCCATTAATCTTATCAAGAAGACAAGATAAATACTTATAAAGAAATATTGGAATACTTATAAATTCAACACCAATATATCATTTTTGGGCTTCATCTCTCTCACACGTGCAAAATTCTAAGGTTTCTGGGTTGCAGAAACAGGCCAATATTGCATGCTCAACTTGCAGGAGGATGAAAGTGAAAATATGTAGCTAGAAGAGAGATAATAGTTGTCTTGGCCTCATTGATCTTGGGAGAGATATCTTGCTAGGTCTCAGGAGAAGTTTTCATTAGGTTTTCCAAGAAGCTACAAGGAAGAATAAGTCGGGTCGAAGTTGTAGGTCGAGTAGTAGTGTTGTAGCTAGCATACTGAAGTTGCAAGGAAGAAGCATTTTGGTACCGAATCAAGGAATGAATTGAGTAAGGGACAACTTGGTACTGGGATAAGGACTTGGTCTATGCATTGGGTCACTATATCTCATTTTAAGAAAATTGTAAGAAGAGAAGAGTTTATGGGTTTTCCCCTTGGACGGGTATTTCCTTGGATGAGATCTTATATCAATGTCATATTTTTTTGTTGCAGTTTATTGATATTGTTTGATAAATATATCTAACTAAATAACATAAATAAGATAACTAAGATTGACAACCAAGTATCGATGTTAAGAAAATAAGATATAATAAGTTGTCACTTTACATTTTCTAAAAAGTATGAATATATAGGAGTATGAAGTTTAAATTTTATGAAAATAGAGTTAGCATGATTTAAAAAAACAATATTTAGACATATAAAACCTAAAAATAGTTAGGTTCATAATCAATAAGAGTTAAACTTTTAATATTCTAGACTTCAACAATTTTTGCTAGGTTTTTGCCACAAACCCTAGATTTCATCATTGAAAATTAAAGCCTTAGATATCAACAACTAAATAAAATTATAAATCTATCATTTCATATCTACGGTTTCATTATTATTTCCCATAAACTTATATCAATATCTTATATCGTAAACCCTAGATTCAAACATCAAACTCAAAAATTAAATTTATAACAATTTTGACCAGGCTAAGGATTCAATCATACAAAAGCACATACACTTAGGATTTCACTCCTAGGACCTTACTTTATCTATTATAAGGGTTTTTTTTATAAACACTAATTCATAAAACCCTAAAAATATAAGGTTTTCGTATATAACCTTGAAACCGACAACAAACCCTAAAAGGCTAGGGTTTTACAATAACATTACCAAAACCATATATCCAGAGAGTAGGATTTCATCATGAGTCATAAGCCCTAAGAAGACTAGGGATTCATTATTAACAAATCCTAAGCATTAAAAAGGGTAGGGTTTTGTATCAAACTCTAAATTTAGGGTTTTGCCAAATTAAATAGAAATAGTAAAGAGAGGGTTGATTTAATCTAGAGATTAATCACCCTAAACAAGAATCTTGATGATTCAAATACCCAAACATGAGAGAATTATTAATACCAAGAAAAGTTTCAAAATGATCATAATTTTTAAATGTAAAGAGGATTAGCTGCAAATAAGGTGATATTAGACATACCTTGAGTTTATCTTATTACAAAAAATATATGGTTTCTTCATTGAAGAGTTCTTTCTGCAAAAAAGATTCTTTCTTCTTTTCCCACAATCCTTGTTGCAAGCTCCTTATGAATTATGACAACCCTTTTCATGGCTCATTTTCATAAGAGTCATATTTTGTTCAAGGATTCAGTTTGATATACCAAGTCATAATACCTACAATATTTGTTGACATGCAAAAAATATACAAGTGCAATAATGTAATATTTATCTACGTTTTTCAATACTTCTTAGAGAATGAATTCCTAGGGATTTATAATACAAACCCTAGCTAGTTCTAAATAAATGATTTAATCTAATTCTTTCCAAGGAATTCTATATATCTTATTGTTACACAGCATTTTGTCACTGTCCCTGCAATCCCTCGCCCCGCATATTGGAGGGACTTTCCCGTGACCTATGAGCAGTGTCATACTCTGCAAACACCTTCTTTGCATCCTTCTGCATAAGGACATCATTTATACTGTTGAAAATTTCCTCAAAAAGCACACAAAAACCTATGTTTTGTCCTTGGCGTGGGTAGCCAGTTCACCCCTCGCGCCCATATGGAGGATTTACACTAGAGCTCGCGCCACCGGGCGCTCTGTCTCTGTGCATTTTCCACGTTAACTGTTTTAGGAATTTTTTTTAACAAATAGAGGTAGAAGTTTACTTCTAAATACCTCAGGGATGACTCATTAGAAGTGGTTAAAGTTGATAAGCCACAGATATCTCTCTTTAGGTATTGGTTTTTACCTCCCATGGAACACTCTTTGAAGATAGGACTCCCTTCCATGATTATAGGGATCCTAACCTCTCCCTCTTCCTCTATATAAACATGCCTTCTCCCTTTATGAAAGCTAGCTGAACATATAGCCAAGAAGCTAAACTTGGAGAAGAGATACTATAGCTGAGTAATTTCTATAGAGAAGGTAGAACCAAGGAGAATTCCGTAGAGAGAGCCCCGTACGAATTCTTGACGAGCCTTTGTGAGACGTGCTCCACTGGAACCCTGTTGGAGGAGACTGCAACGTCGAAGCTTGGTTGTACTATGCCTTTCTTTCATTAACATACTCGACTATGGTGTTGGTTCCATCATTGTGTTATTTTTATTTAATGCAATTGATTTAGTCTTCTTCGACTGACTGATAGTTATGAATGTGAAATATTATGGTGTATATCGTTGTTGTTTCTTGTGTGTGTAGGTGTCCGAGCGTGAAAGCGAGCGGATCGTGATTTTTCAAACCAAGAGTGAGAGGTAGCCACTCTTTCGACGACAACAATAGCGTAGGACCTCCGGTAAGTCATCTATCGAATCTCCGTCCATTCGTTAACTAGGAATCAATATTATAGCTTGTCTCATTTGTGGCTAGACCCACTCTAGGGATAGTGGGATCGCCTCTGTCTGTAGAGGGGATTTACCTCACCAACAAATTGGCGACTCCACTGGGGATCAATGCAAGTTTGTCTTTCATCCATTAGGTCTTCTTCTTGTTCTTTGCTTACATAGCTTCCCTTTTCTGATTATTGTTGCTAAGCCTAAGACCCCTGTTCAGCCCCAGAGGATCAGACCTGACCTCTATTTTTCTAAAATTTTCCTTTTACCAGGGTTGAATTGATTGGCGCATTTTCCGGTCTGAAAGTCATGCCCATTGGTGCTTGTTGCTAGTTCAGCACCTGCGCCATCCCTTGTTTGGCGTTGATTACAGCCAAACAATCGCGCCAATTCCTGTAGGTGTTAGAGTTTGCTTGATTTTGGAGTTTTTGGTCACTGCTTGTGCTTCTGGGTTATTTTTTGACATGTTTTGAGAGCCTTGGGATTGTTTGTGATTGTGAACAACCTCCTTCCTTCAGTTTTTTGTCCATTTCTTGTTAGCATTATAGCCTTAGGGTTTTCTAGTCCTTTGGCATGCCAAGCCTCCTGTAGGAGTCTGGGTATTTTGTTTCACGATCAACTTCATTCCTTGCTTGATTGCATTCGGCTCCCATGATCCGTTTGAGTGATTGCATTGGTTGAATTTCTCTTGCCTCTTTCATTCAGTTGTGATTCTTATCACTCCAAACATAGATTACACTGCCTGTATGGGTCTGTTTCGACATCTTTCTTCGATTTGAGAGATTGCAACATTGGTTTGAGTTTTGTTTTGTTTTCTTTTGAGTTGATTGAATTGTTTCGCTTCAACTCTCGCATTGACATTCTCGAACTAGTGTGTTGGTTTGTTTTTCATGTCGTTTAGTGCACTGCTTGCCCTATTACATTGGAAAATCATAATAATTTTGTGCTTGCATTCTTGTTTGCATTGTGGAATTGAAAATCTTTCGTATAACTAGCATTGGACATTCTAGGAAAGATTTCTCATTTTCATTAGCTTGCATCAGATACTGTAGTGGATGCTTCTGTGTGTTCTCATTATTTGCTATCATTTGAAAACTCCTAATTTTCTCCTAGATAGATTTTCATCGAATGAAATGGTATTTTATGGCATGCATCTTGCATTTAGGGATTCGTGAGATTCAACATTCGGTAGGACCTTGGAATTGAAACATAAATACAAGTTCAACCTAAAATTTATTCAATTAACCTAAGGCAACATTGAAACCTAACGAAACATTTAGTGGTCTAAGTTAGAGACGTGTTTCGACATATTTAAACCTAGCAGTTGTTGGTCACCATCTGGCTTTAGACAACACTAGTACGGACTTGTGCTCCCCGTACCATCGAGTATATAAAGGGAGACCCCTCTAGGTTACAATCCTTTTATCCTTAGGAAGCCGAGTCTGCTGCCTTGTAACCGTGATACATCGAACATAGCATTCGGGGAGACTACTTGCACGTACGTCAAGTCCTTGGTTAAGTCTTATTTCATTTTATTACCAAGGTGTATATGGTAGTTCACGGGAACCTGGTACACCCTTTTACCTAGACTACCTGAGCAGTCATTTTTGATCTTTACTGACTCCATAAATTTGAAAAGATCATCGAGTAATTGTCCTTTCGCGCTCGCTTAAAACTGAATGAGACTAGAGTCATATTTGACTGTTTATTGACTCTTAAAACATGAAACAAAATTTTTTTGGTTTCAATGTGGTAAAATAAACTACCTACGATTACATGCCCTTTAAAGTTTGATTACTTGGCCTGTCTTTGTTTGCCTTGGTTTTGATCCAAGATTCTTCTTTTCTGATATTTTTCCCTTTTCTGGTGTGCTACAATCACAGTGGCAGAACCATCAGTTTCTTCTACTGGTAGTCCTTTCTCACATGATTCATCTGAAACTTTTCAAACCTCTAGGTCTGCCAAAATTTAGCAGCCTACTCTCTTGTCAGAGTACCCCTTTGGAGAACCAATTGAGTTCCATTGGCCTCTTTCAAATGCTTGGTTTGGGTTTGGGGCCGGGGAACATTTCCCCCCTCTAACATCGGGATCACCATTTTTGGCTGCTATCATACCTCCTAGCCCCCATAGTATTTTACAAGATATCACGGTGGATTCATACATGGAATCGTCTGGTCCTAATGGCAGTGAGGGCATTCCAGTTTCTGATGAAGAATACTAACTTCTCCCGGAAGACATCCATCAAGAGCCTACTCAATCTTCACCATCGGTATCGCTTCTAGCCGAATATAGGTCTTTGGGTCAGATTATAGCTAGTATTGCCTCCATGGCAACATCAACTCCATCGAGGGGGCCAGTTCTCCCATCATTAGGGATGTCACTGATGACACTTGTCTCATCGACGCCTTTTTTTATGTCTGTCCCCACTAGGCCTATTGTCTGTGTGGCTGCATCAGCACCAACTGTCACCGCTCAGTCATCAGGAATTGTGGCTTCGGTAGAGACTTCGATTTCCACGAAAATCCTTGATGGCCTTTATTTTGAGGAGTATCAGCTGGCTATTCAGCAGCAGAGCTCCCAGACTAATCAGTCCCCTCAGGATCCTAATCATATTTATTTTTCTCATTATGGCGCGGATGGTACCTCGATTTATTCACTTTCGTTTCAATATGATGAGCACGGAAACCCCATCTATTTGCCTTCTCTTGAGGCTTATCAGTTCATTTCCAGTTTTAGACCTACATTTCCTGTGCAACCTTCTAACCAAAAAGGAAAACCCTTTCAGGGAAAACCTTCGGTTCAACAAGGGTATGCTTTCGACCCATAAGGACAACCCTTTCAGGGACAACCTTTGGTGCATCAAGGGCATGTGTACGACCCACAAGGGCAACCCTTACAAGGACAACCTTCGGTCCAACAGGTATTATTTTACGGCTCGCAAGGGAAGCCTTACAATCCTCAAGGTCAACCTTTACAAGCTCAACCTGTGTTCCAACCAGGGCAACCTCAAGGATCAACTGGGAAACCGGTATATCAACCTATACCTTTATACGGTCCTGGGGGGAAAATCCATTGATCTCAACCTTTGGTGCAACCACAACAACCTTATTTTCCAATTGGTCCAAATGTTGCACAGCCAGGGCCATCTTATGGCCTTCCCCTAGTTCAACCTGGTTATCAGGCCCAACGTGGCCCACCACAGCCATCAGGCCAACCTGCTCAGTAGGGGCAACCTGGTGGCCCTCATCAGTCAGGTCAACCTGTTCAGCCGGGACAAGCTGCACAGACAGTTCACTCTGCTCAGCCACCACTGTACTCTATGTTGCCGTCAAATCAACCTTTGCGCTCGACCCATCCAACTCAGCAGGGCCCTACTTATCGGCAGCTCGTTTGACCCTAAGGCAGTTATTACCCTCAAGGTTAATATTGATCGGTATACAATGCGCCTCAAAATCCTGCTTATTACCCTCAACCGCCAGGCCATACTTATATTCTGTAGCAAAATCCTTATGTTTCTCAATCAGGACCCTTGTATACTCAAAATCATTATCCTAGTTTTCAACCCCCATATCCTGGTCCTCAGTCGTCATATTAACCGAATTATCCGGCTTATACCCCTTATGGTCTGAATCCTCCGAGACAGAACCAATGGGGGCAGAGTTATACTCAACCAGGATGGAGTATGGGTATGGGTCCTTATCGAGGACCTGCTATGCCTTTTAACCCTGAATTACCCTTTCTCGCCATGTTGGAGTTACCGAATGTGTCCAAATTGACAAATGATCCAATTCTTCATAATCCATATTGGCCTCCAATTCCAACAGGTTCCTGGTGATTGTCCCAAGTTTGAGGGCAAGTTTGGAGAAGACCCCCAAGCACACGTCATGACATACCATTTATGGTGTTCTTCCAATTGTTGGGTGGATGACTCTATTCGACTCTGTCTTTTCCAACGCACTCTCACCGGGGCTGCTGCTAAGTGGTATATCGAGCTGCCTCGTGGTATCTTTCAAGATTTTAACACTCTCGCTATGACATTCCTTATTTCTAGTTGTCGGTTCATTTTGAAGCCAGGATGCATCTCCTAACATCCTTGAAACAGGACCAGGCTACCCATATCTCGGACCACATTCATGAATGGAGATGGTGCCATCGCGTGATCAAGTTCGAAATTCCTGATCAGCTTCTTACTCACTGGTTCACTACCTATTTTATCAATCATATTGTGAAAGACATCACCATGGGGGCATGTGTAACTGAGGAACAAGCCATTTCTCGTGCCTAGTAACTTGATTTAGTGTACTCTAAATCGGGCATATTGTATAACATCTCGACTGAGGCTCCATGACCTGGGACCTCTAAAGCACCGAATACCCCATCGGCCGATGGCATTATTATTTCTGTGTCTTAGACTTCACGCAAGTCTTCCAATGGGAAGCATAAATCAAATTCTTCCAATGCTTCTACTCCTCAGCCTACCCCGAACTCTGGTAAAACCTCAGAGGTCAACGCCGTTCAGGCTAATCCTACAGACAAGACTTCCAAGGGGAGAAAGAAGGGCAAAGGCAAGGCCAAAGCCGATGCCCCAAAACCAGAATCTTCTAAACCTCGTGCTAATGATGGTTCACAACGAAAGCCAAAGTATCCCTTCCTGATGTGTGATGAGGAACACTACACTAAGGATTGTCCTAGATGATCCGAGGTTAGTCAATTGCTCAAAGGCACTAAGGGAACTCCGATGGCCCTTAAAGAACCTTTCCCATCTCAACAAACTCAGATGGTCGATCAACCTGTGCCATCTGCACCGTTTGGCTCTCAAGTGTTTAGGGTAAAGGGTTCAACACCTGTTTCCATTGCTACTCGATCGAAAGATTATGCTGGATCACATCAGGTAGCCGGGAAAGAGATCGCTGATGGTCCTCCTCCCCCACGTGCCTCTGGTCCTCTTGAGATTGAAAGGCCCAGTGCTGAACCCGTTTTATGGCCACATTCTAAAGGTGTTCTATGGAAATCTTCTTATAATCCTAACACCCGTGTTGCTCAACATTACAATATTGTTGAGGATTTAGCACAGGTGCCATCCACGATGTCCGCGTTATAAGTGCTTCAAAGTTTTCCATCTCAACGGAAAGCGTTGTTATCTGTGATTGGCGGAATTGATCCTACTGATTCTAGCCTTCTCTCTTTCAATTTAGAGAATTTAGTCCCTCGACTTCTGCACCCGATTGCGCTTGTCATACAAGTTGGCATTAACAATCTCAACATCTATAGAGCCGTTGTGGACGAAGGTACATCCACTTGTGTCATGTCATCCTCTTTCTGGAGAGCTATTTGCTCTCCATCTCTCACTTCGTCACCCAATGCCCTTGAGGCATTTGATGGAAGGGAATTGAAACTCTTGGGTGTTCTCACTAGCTTACCAATCACGTTGCAAGGAAAGATGATCAATGTTGAATTAGAAGTAGTTGACATTAAACTCAATTACAATCTTCTACTCGGTTGCAGTTGGACTCACGCTATGTTGTGCGTTCCATCCACCCTCTTTCGTCTTCTAAAGTTTCCACACGAGGGAAAAATCATTACTATCGATCAGTTTTTGTTCTTTACCTCGTCTTCTGAGAACAACGTTCCATATGTGGATCAGATTCCTTCTCCCCCTGATAGTGTAGGGCCGGGTCTTTTCAAAGGTCTTGCTCTCATGCGTATCTTTCCCCTTCCACGACCAAATGCCGTTCAAGTTAATATGATCTCTCGGTCGGATGACCCATGGATCGTCCCTTTACCTGAATAGGTTGATTCATTTGGGGATTCAGTGCCGCTCAGTCCAATTGAAATAAATTATTGTGAGCTTACAACTGCATCTGATTATCCCCCTTCTGAAGGTGCTCCTTTGAGCATGGCTCTCGACGTTTATTCTCAATCCCCTTGGCTCGATGATGCAAATTCGCCTGATCCTTTGAAAGAAGTTTTTCCATCTGATGAGTCCATCGTAGAAACCATGTCTCTCGAGGACTTACCATGGAGTGATGGGCATCATCATTCCTCGTTTATGCCTTGCCTCGGGGCAATGTCTAACTGTCTTGAGCATTTTTCATCTCAAGTTCCTTCTCTGCCACTTCAAATGCCTATCTTGACTCATGAAATCTTCGCTAAAGGTAACTTGGGTAACATCACTCAGATGATGCCTATTGAAATTTCCATGAAACCGGGAATTTTTGAGAACATCCATGTCAGAGTCACTTTCTCTTTCGATGAAGTCAAAGTGTATACTAGCCTCTTTCGCGAATTCTGTGATGTTTTCGCCTGGTCTTACAAAGAGATGTCTGGAATTGATCCCAGTATTGTGGTGCACGAGATTCCCACCTACCTAGGTGTGAAGCCTGTTCACCAGCATTTGCGTCCAGTGCATCCTCAGAAAGCCGCCGCCATAAAATATGAAGCAGGGAGAAATTCCTTTGACAGAGTGGGTTTCTAACATTGTTCCTGTGGATGAGAAGCAGGGAGAAATTCCTGTCTATGTTGACTATTGCGATATTAATCGGGCATGTCCTAAAGACAACTATCCAACCCCTTTCATCGATCTGATCACTGAAAATTATGCGGGGAGTGAGATTTTTTCCCTTATGGACGATTTTTCAGGCTATAATCAGATCAACATTCTCCCATCCGATCAACACAAGACCACTTTTATCTATCCCCGGGGAACATTCGTGTATAAAAAACTCCCTTTTAGCTTGAATAATGCTGGGGCTACGTTCCAACATACGATGTCTTATGCCTTTCATGATATTCATCATATTGTTCAACCATACCTGGATGATCTTCTGGCTCATTCAGCTGCACGAAAAGACCACCTAGACCATCCCCGCCAGATCTTTCTTTGTTGTAGACGCTACAACATTCGGCTCAATCTGCATAAATGCATCTTCTATGTCAATTATGGTGGACTTTTAGGGTTTATCGTATCTAAAGACAAAATTCGCCTTGACCCACTTAAGGTTGAGGCTATTGTTAATCTCCCCTCTCCATCCTCATTACACCAACTCCAGAGTCTCCAAGGGAAAGCAAATTTCTTACGTCGTTTTATCCCGAACTATGCTGAACTAGCCAAGGGATTCCCACAACTTTTAAAGTAGGATGTCCCTTTCTGTTGGGATGAGATTGCTCAACAATATTTTGATACACTTAAGACGTTGCTTGTCAATGCTCCTCTATTACGTCCTCTGAATTACCATCATGATTTCACCCTCTATCTAGCTGCCGCCTTCAGTACGATCGCTATGGTTTTGGTTCAAGATGATGATGACGGTAACGAACATGTCATTTATTACTTGTCTCGGAACCTTCTCGACCCTGAAACGTGTTATGCGCATGTCGAGAAGTTAGCATTGGCCGTGGTCCAGGTCATCCAATGTTTTCATCATTATATCCTTTTACACACGGTGACCGTGATTTTTGACTGTAACTCCATGACCTATATTTTGTCCTGGTAGTTGCTGGGGGGCAAATAATCAAAGTGGATCGTTATCCTCCAAGAGTTTGATTTGGATTTTACTACATCCAAATCAAAGAAACCACTTGTTTTCGCTGATTTGATTTGTTCTCTCCCCACCGACTCTTCTCCTTCTCATTTCGAGGATCATATTCTAGATAAAACTCTTTTCTTGATTAGCACCCTCAATCCGTGGTATGGTGATATCATCGTGTATCTCCAAAGTTATACTTTTAGGTCTGAGTTAACAAAATATGCCGGACGCTGCATTCGGCATCAGTCGCAACCTTATCGTATTATCGGAGATACCCGCTATCGTGTTTGAGTTGATTTTGTACTCTGCTGATGTTTGACCCTTGAGGAAGCTGAGAAAGCTTTAAATGACTTCCACAGTGGTGCTTGTGGTGGTCACATGTTTGGTTATGCCACCGCATAGAAGATCCTTTATGCTGGCTATTTCTGGCTGTCCATTTTTAAAGATTGCATTGTTATGCATGCCAGATATAGCAATGCAAGATGCATGCGCCACCTGTTCCTTTACACCCTATCATTACTGTTAGTTCTTTTGCCAAATGGGGCATCGATTTTATGACGTGTAACCCTCGCTTGGCCAGGGGGCATGCCTATATCATCATCGCCATCGAATATTTTACAAAATGGGCCAAAGAAATGCCTACACTGGCTGCGGATGGTAAGACAACAACGCAATTAATATTCAATCATGTTATTTCTCGGTTTGGTGTCCCTTAAGCCATCTTTACTGATCATGGTTCTCATTTTCGGGACTATATGATGGTGGAGCTGACGTCTAAGTTGGGTTTGCATCCTGACAGCTTAAAGCCTTATTACCCTCAATCCAATGGCCAAGTTGAAGCCGTAAACAAATTCCTTGTTACAATGCTTCAACGAACTATTGGGATCCATAAATCCAATTGGAATCTCATGTTGTTTTCAGCTCTTTGGGCTTACCAAACATTGATTAAGAGTGCGACTGGATTTACCCCGTTTCAGTTGGTGTATGGTTTGGAAGCCACTCTTCCGATTGAATGTGAAATTCCTTCACTCAAACTAGCTGTGGAATTGTTGCCTAATACTTCACTTGAGGAAGAGCGTCTCCTCTACTTAGAGAGATTAGATGAAACTCGTCGCTTAGCTGCCTTGGTCATCGAAGCACAGAAGAAGCACATCAAAGTTCATTTTGACCAAACAGTTTCCCCTCATTATTTTATCGAAGGCGACCTCGTTCTCCTGTACGACCAAGCTCATGATAAGCTTGGGGCAGGTAAATTCCAACCCATGTGGCATGGGCCCTACATCGTCAAACATGTGTTACAAATTGGGGCTTATGAGCTTATTGATTATGAAGGTTATCCCTTAGCACAGCCCAGAAATAGGTTGTAATTCAAAAAGTATTATGCTTGAGTCATTCATGCATGATATGTGTACATAGGTGATTTTTTCATTTTTGTGCATGCTTTGGTTTGATGTGATTTGTGAGTTTTTTCCTGCTTATTGGGTCTTGTTTGTTATGCATATGTCTATTTCCCCTTAGGTCAGTTTCGAGGATGGTGCTTCCCGCAGTACCAGGAACTTTTCTTCGGTAGCCTAGGTAATTTATGATCCTGTTGGTGAGTTGATTAACCTACAAGGTTTTTGTCTAGGACCAACTAAAAACAATGTTGTTGAATCTAGTTTTGTTTTGGAACTATTAATTGAGGTAGTTAACCTCAACATATGCACATTTATTGCGAATCTAGATTCACAGCTTGTTCTTCTTCAACTTAACAATCATTATTTGGTTCGAAACCCATGCATTTTGAGATTGTATTTGCATATTCGTTTACTTGAAAGACATTTTGATTTCATTACATGTCAACATATACCAAGATGAATGAATGCATTAACTGATGCAATAACTGACATTGTGCTAGATAGACATTTGTGCAATTTATAAAACATCATCATATGTAAATAGACCAATGTGGAAAATAGATGTGTGTGTGTATATATATATATATATATCAATTTTTTGCAACTTGTGCATCATAAAAACCCAAAAAATATATATGTATGTTTCAGTTACATTTTGAGACAACATGTCTCTCAAAAATATAAGCCTAGGTGCCTAATTGGTGTGGTGCTCATGATAGCATGTTACCACCCATACCAGCCACCTTAGCAAGCGGTGGATACGACTCGGCACCCCTACAGTGTGCCTCTGATAGGCTCGAGGAACATAATCAAAATGAGCATGGTCTGGAATCCCACGGGTGATCCCTTCCAGGTTCTGTACTATCTCCTCGTCACTGCCCTCACCATCGAAATCGTGAGGATATCGAAATCGCGAGGAGTTCGCCTTGCTATCAGTGACAGACCTGCAGGTCGCTCTGAGCCAACATCTGCATAACTATAAGATTAACTGTCAGAACATGCATATATACCAAAAAATCATAAACTCATTAAAATAAAAAATGAGTCTCACCTAGCTCTTCGTCCCTATCCTCTCCCTCCGAGAGTAGGAGGTCTAGATCACCGATGAAGTTTGTGCCAGCATAGGGCCAATCCTCTATGACAATCAGTTGTCATCAGAGCCAATAAAAAAACTCTGGCCTCTAGGAAATCTATTGGCCACCCCCTGCTCTAGGCATCAGCGCAGCCCATCGGGCCTTCCATGGTTCTCTGAGTGGTGGCATCGAGGCAATGACCTCCTGACGCTGAAATATGGGTAGTCGTTCCAAGAAGAACGATACCAAAATAGATCCATACCCAAACTGCTTTATTTTGGTCTTCTTTCACTTGGTAAGTTGCCACTTGATGTTAATAGTCACGACCTCAACCCAGTTGAAGAGAGTTGGGTTCATGCACTCTAAGGAAAGAATCAATTGTGTCTTTGTGGCCTCATGCAGTGCTTGCGATCCTGCAGCCCGCGTGATAGTGTGAAACACTACTTTTAGTGCCAGATTAGGAATGGTTTGGATGTCAAATTTTCCACTACCTGTTCCTTTTCATGCCCCTCTGTTTCGGGGAATTAACACCCTAGAGGTTGGTTGGGATTCAACCTCCACAGAGCAGGGGCGTACTACTTAACAGAGACCCACACGATCATGCACATTCATAAAAACTAAATAGAGCAGAATGAGAGGTTTACCCGTTGGTCCTACGTTTGAAGTAGATCCACGTGGAGTTCAAACTCCCTGCAACCGTCCTTCCTCCTTAACTTGAAATGCAAGAAGAAACCAGCACAAAGGACAAGTTGTACAATATATTTCTACTCTATATGTTAGTGTGATTCATATAAAACATTAAATAAATCATAATGAATGCATGTATAACAAATATTCTTCATACATTAAAGCATACACTAACACGTTTATTTCGGGAACATCATGATACTTCTGTATTATAAATAGTACGTACAAAAGTAATCGTGGAGAGATCACCTGATCCTTCCAAGGCCTTCGCAGACCGTCGTCTGGATCCGTCCAGCCCTTGCCTCGCTAAGACTCCTTCCAAACCGGTGCATACGAGATAACATATAAAGGGATGTGTATCTCAAGGAAACAAGGGTTTCCTACAATGAACTGGGAAAGTGCAGGAGGCACGGGGAATCAGACTTGGATAGGGAACCAACAGAGTATAATATCAATACTTTCTCTCTCTCTTAGGCCATACACATGAGGGCTTTTTATAGTCCCTCCAAGTAGTTTCAGCAGTTGGAAACAGTTGGCCACGGGCTGGGGTGGTTGAACTACCCGAGTAACCATCAACCCAGCGCGAAATTAGGGATTTTTATATATTTTTTAATCATTTTAATGGCATACACGGAAAATTCTAGCTGGACTCGCGTATACACGCGGAAAAACACGGGCATAGTCGCGTATGAGGGATTTTACACTGTTTTTAAGTGAATTTGTCCAAGTCTGTAGGAATGGGTGCCCAAAAGCCATGTAGCAATCATGAATCATGTCAAGGTGAGAAATGATGCTATAACAGATGCCCCCTAATATATGAGGTCAGAAGGGGTACATGATGGCCTAAATGTATTATGCACATAGAAAGAACTTCGCAAGGACAAGAGAGGACTTCACCAGATTTCAGCCTGCCAAAAACCAATGAAAGAAACCAGAGAGTCAACTCATGCTGAGGCGGGCATACCCATGCTCAGTCAAAAATACATCATATAGATAGAAAGTACTGAATAGATCCAACATGTATACAAGTATAACTGAACTGAAAGTACATAGTGAATCATCTGAGCAGGGCCCGGAAATACAAGTCTGTATCAATGTCCAAGTATCACATATAGAAAGCTGATCAAAGATAGTGCAACCGGATGTCTGATCAAGTAACTGAATCTCCAAGTACCGGATCATAAGAGGCGGATCAAACGGTACAATCACGCAACTCGGGGATCAACATATAAGATGCTGCTGTGCTGAACTGCAACATATAAGGGTGGACGGCAACACTGGCAGAAACTGAAAGGACTGTCAACAGTGAACCGAGAAATGCCGATACAACCCGAGGTCTTCACCGATCACAACGGCACAATTCTACACAATGGGAATAAATGAGCTGAAGTCGACCATGTGAGAAATCGTTGGATTACCGGGCAATGATGTTTCCCGTTAACCAACGCGAGACAACCCACCGATAATGATAATGAGTGTCAAGGTGCCCCAATACAATCTAACAAGTGTGAATGAATGAGTTGAAGTCGAACACTTGAAAGAATCTACCAATCAGGAGGCAATGATGAATCCCCACTGTCGATAGCGAAGAGTCTGCCACTGATGACTGCAAACCCTAAGGTACCGACAAAAAGACTCTAGACCTTATTCCCAGAGCAATGAGTCGGAGTCGATGGGAAAAGATCTGCTGGAAGGAAGGCATTAAGGCATCCCACATCAGTCCAGCGCGAGTGTAACCCGCAGGCCAAGATTTGGAAGGAATCGAACGAAGTAGAGTGATGGAACCAAAACCGAAGTACGTTTCCGACGTGCACAAGATGAAGCTAGCGCACGGAAGAAACCCTCTGAACCAACCAATAATGAAAGCTGACACAGAGGCGAGAAATCCACCGATAGGTTCAAATGGAAATCCAGGTACTGCACGAATCCCAAGTGTGATAATGTGTGCTGACGTCGAACACAGGGGAAACCACTCAGTCAAAGACCCATGATGATGATCAAATGCTGAGCACGAGGTCACCTATCAATGATGGGAATAGGCCCAAGGTGCGGCTCTAGGCTTGCTCTCAGAGCAATGTGTCGTAGTCGATAAGAGACAAACCCGCCGGCAAGAAGTCAATGGGGACCTTCTCAAACCAGCACGAGCAGAAGATCAAAACATCTGATGTGATAGAACATGATACCGACAAGACCGGGAAGGCCGACTGAATAATGAGTCAAGAGACACCGCAGAATGGCCGACTCAGGCTAGACTTCCCTTGAACAAAAGCACGACTCCGTGATGACCATGGCAGTAAAAAGTGACACTGTATAAGTCTGTCTTGCAGGAGGCAAAACAAACTCTCCATATGATTGGAAGAGATAACCAACCGGGGGAGAACTGACAAGTGAAACATGGTAAAGGCCGAACCTAGGTCAAACTAGAACCATCCCAAATGAAGGAAATATATATAAGTATATGTGCTTTGTTCAAGGGCGACAAAACTGACTCTGTACTGCCATCGAAATAACGAAGATACATCCCGTTCCCGCTCTTTTTGTTATATTTAATTTTTTTGTCTTTTTCATAATAAGCCTGAAAAAGAATAGAAGAATGCTATGGTACAATGGATAGAACGAGTATCAAGAAAGCAGATGCACTAGTTCCGGGGATTGGAACAATCCTATGCTCAATGCAAGGTGGCGAAAACTGGTCAGTGATACTCAGAGGAACGTTCCATCCATGGGTACAAAGGTGTCAAGTCGTGATAGCTAAGTGCATGCAATGGTTAACTTGTACAAAAAGTCAAGGTCAAAAGTTGGCTTAAGCATCGAGTCCAAATGAAGCCGGCTAAAGGCCAGGATAAACAAGTAGCCAATATGCAATGCAGTAATACAACTTAACGACACCAGGGAGCCTCTAGGGTAATAGCCAGAAAAAATGATAGTGAGGAAGAAGAAGAATGAAGCTTCAACACGTAAGTCATGGCAGGACTAAAGAGGACTCCTGAGCCTACATAAAACGCAGCATGGGCAACAAGTGATAGCGAGGAACTAACTAGGAAGCCCATGTAAAGGAAGGCTCTACCATCAAGTCATGATTAAATAATCGGCGAGTGAAATGGGTGTAATGCTCATGACCTGATGGGATCGACCCTAAGGCAAGTGATCAGTATGGAGGCTAGAATGCAAGATGCAACGGAAAGTGATTCCCTAAACTATATGCCAGTGAAGATCATATACCTGCCGTGAAGAGTCTGAAAACATGGGTCAAAAACCGGGAAAAGTCTCGAAATCGTCAAAATGTACCTGAAACATACCAAACTAGGCACTTCCAAGCAATCAAGTTATACAGCATAAGATGGATCGAAAAAATAAGCATAAGGAAATTTTTGCAAAAATTTTCAATTTTTTAGCCATAAATACACAAATTACCTCTCAATTGGTTCATTATTGCATAGCCGATTTGGAAAAAGAGCTCTGGAGCTAAAAACTTGTTTCGTCAAATCAGGGACAACCGACCGTCGGAATTCAGCGAAACTTCAGGTAGGCTCCTTATTCATCCTGTTTAATCATTTTGTCCGTTTAAAATTTAAAATTAAGTGAATTTTTGCCTAGAAACCCTTCTTAAAAAATGCGTATCTGCGCATACGTAAGTTCAATGAAGTGAAGCCGCGTATACACGCGACTGTGCACAGGAAAAGTCGCGTATGCGCAGGTCCATAACTCAAAAAGAAGTTTCTAATGCAAATTTTAATGAAATTTTTCAGGATGACTATCTCTTGGAGGGAACGTGAGCACAGCGCAATAGACCAAGAGGTCATGCAGGATCGCGCGGCACAAAATGTCCTCCGAAACTGTGGTTTATTCAAATTTTTCAAAATGCCCAATATGAAAAGTAATGTGAGATTGCTTGAAATGCTGGTAAATTACTGGGAGCCAGATCAGGATTGTTTCATCATTGATCAAATGCCACTACGCATAGAAGTGGAAGATATATACTTCATCACTGGACTCTCCAGGAGGGGAGACCCAGTGGATCTGCACGGAAATCCCCTGGGAGGGTTGACCGTGGAGGACTACGTCCAAATCTATTGCGTAGATAATTCCAAGAAAGTTGGCACACAGATTGCAATCAGAGATATCAGGGATTTGCACATAAAGATCCTCCTATTCACCATCGGCAGAGTGGCAGGATCTGCCTCACTACACCAGGCGTCCAGGACGCACATGAGCATAGTTGTAGAGTGCTTAATTCATGTGTATGATTGGTGCACTGCCCTGTTACAGAACATGAAACAACAACTGACCTCCATTCGCCAAACAAAAACAAAACACTTTGGCTATGGAACCATTTTGACTACATTCTTCTTCGAGAGAGTTCCAGCTTTGAGACCCAAAGTCATCTCAACTATCAACAGCCCTCGGGACCCAAGAATCGCCCGTTGGGCAGACATGATGAAGAGACTGGGGGGCAGCGAGGTACCCCGAACTACCTGGGACGATGAGTTCTTCTTATGGTGGAGAGAACAGATCATCGCAGTAGACGACTATCCCTATGCCGGGATGGATTTCCGAGGAGATCCAGATCTAGTACTTCCACCTGGTGCAGCATGGGGAGCAGTCGGTAAGTTTTTCAAAAATTTTAACTTATATGATTTTTTTTTGGATTTTTCAATTATGTATGAAAAATGAAAAACAAACATGTTTTTGGATTGGATTCATAATGACTAACAATTAAAAAATGATCATGTTTCAGATGTTGGACCAGTTCGTCCTGAGGGCCTAGCACGTCACAAGCGCCGCAGAGGTGAGGCGGAGACAGCGGATTCTGACAAGACACTCCAGGCCGTGCAGAGAAACTTGGAGGGACTGACCCGCCAAATCCCTCTGGCTGCTGTAGAGGACTTGCCAGAAGTCGTCCAGAGACGTGTTGTAGGAGTACCCCGGGACTGGGTTAGACTGTTCCGCCGTGTGGCCACTACAGTGATGTTCTATAGGAACGCAACTTCTGGGAAGGGTCCTCAGGAGTAGACAGATTTTCATATTAGATGACTGTATATTCTTTTTTGATACTGAACATGATGGGGCATAAGCCCAAGTTTTGTACGGCATTGATGGATCCAAATTTTGTAAAGTTTTTTGACATACCGATGATATATATACAGCGATAGTTGATGTGATGTGATAAATGTATCAAATGTATGATGTTTTTGATGATTAAAATTTATTGTATTGAATGATTAATATGCCAATCTAAAGCTTGATTAGCCAATGAGTCAGCAAACCAATTGTCAGCTCGAGGAATATGAATGAATGTTAAAAATTGAAATGAACTTTGTAACAAACGTACCCTCAAGAACAATCGTAATAAAATTGGATCTCGTACCCGATAAGTGTTGTTCAACTGCGACACCACCAGCTGGGAGTCCAAGAAAACTACCAACGAATCAACACCCAAGGATATTGCCTCCGAGAGTCGATGAATGACTGCAGTGTATTCTGCTACGTTATTGGAAGCAGGACCAATGCAGACCCCTCTTGATACCAACAGCTGACCGGAAGGATAATGAAGCACCCAAGACGCGGAAGCTAAGTTCCGGGTGTGTCTACTAGCACCATCGGCGAAACCAAAATGACTCATGACATCAACACAACCTGCCAAAGCAGATAAAAAACATCACCATCTCATCAAAAATCGAAAATCAAACAGATATGTACAAAGCAAAAAACTACTATATACAAAGCAAAATGCCAAGCCAAAGCCTAGGCATAATACTTCTTCAAATAGAGCCCATTTCGGGGCTCCGACAACTCGTTCCCTTCGAAGTCAACCAAGGTATACGCTCCTTTCTCAAGGACCTTCTTGACGATATAGGGGCCATACCACATCGACTTAAACTTCCCTGCCCCCAAGGCATCTTTCTCTTGGGCATAGACCAAAACAAGGTCGCCTTCGGAAAAGACCCTAGGCTTAACCGCCTTATCGTACTGAACTTTGACTCGATTTTTATGGGCTTCATTCAACGTGGCTGCATCTCGACGCTGCTCATCAAGATGTTCCAGATGAAGAAGCCGCTCTGCCAGACTAGAAGTGTCAGGAAGAAGCTCAACAGCTAATTTAAGGGAAGGAATCTCGCATTCAATGGGAAATACAGATTCCACCCCATGGACTAACTGAAACGGAGTAAAGCCAGTTGCAGTTTTAACTGACGTCCTGTATGCCCAGAGTGCAGGATATAGCATAATGTGCCAGTTGGATCTATGTTTATCAATTGTCCGTTGAAGAATTGTCTTCAAGGATTTGTTAACGGCCTCCACTTGCCCATTGGCCTGAGGATAATATGGAGATGAATGCTCCTGCCGGAAACCCAATTTAAGAGCCAACTCAGCCATCATACTGTTCTGAAAGTGACTGCCATGGTCAGTGACAATCTCTCTAGGTATACCGAAACGAGCGATGACTTGGTTGAAGAAGAAAAGAGCTGCAGTCTCACCATCGTTCCAAAAAGTAGGCATAGCTTTGACCCACTTTGTAAAGTAGTCTACTGCTACGATAATGTACTTGTGACCTTTTGCCGAAGGCGGGTTACAAGTAGTATAATCCATACCCCACTTTGTGAAGGGTCCGACAGTAACGACTGGAAAAAGCGGAGCTGGATGAGCGCGCATTTTTCGAGTATACACCTGACAAGGATGACACTTCCTGACCGATTCAATACAATCTTTGAAAATCGAGGGCCAGAAGTAGCCAGCACGCAAAATCTTCTGGGCTGTAGCAAGCCCTGATAAATGACCCCCACAAGCTCCACTGTGAGAATCATTGAGCACAGCCTCAGCTTCTTCGAAATTTAAGCAGCGTCTTAGGATTGAATCAACCCCTCGACGGTACAAAGCATCACCAATAATCAGATAACTTTTAGCTAAGTGACGCAGCTTACGACGCTCATCTTTCGAAAAAGAAGAGGGAAACTTCGCAGTCGGGAGATACACAATGATATCCCCATACCAAGGATCTTGTGGAGAGATTAAAAACAAGTGTTCGTCCGGAAAGGACTCATCATAGATCATCTCCTCTCCACAAGGCAACTCAGAGATCAATTCCGCAAAGACTAATGACTTCTTGGATTTGGCAGACATGAACTCTAGATCGAATTCCTGTAATATCACAATCCATCTATTATATTTGCCCCCAATCACTCGCCTGCTGAGGACAAATTGAAATGGATTGGCAGCTGCCAAGACATAAGTTTTGCGAAGAATAATATAATGCCGGAGTCGCTGCACAGCATGGACTGCTGCTAAGGCTAATTTTTCTATCGGGGTGTATCGCAGTTCAGGTCCTACCAGTCCTCGACTAAGGTAGTAAATAACATGCTCGGCCAGAGCATCATCCTCCTGAACCAGAACCATACCAATGGTAGATTCTGCTGTAGCCAGATACAAAAGAAAATCTCTGCTATAATCGGGTGGACTCAGTAAAGGAGCAGAGGTCAATGCCTTTTTCAAGGCATCGAATGAGCGTTGAGCGTAGT